>VWYH01005844.1:85120-116520 GCA_013399365.1 Pampusana beccarii | reverse complement strand
TACTGGAGAGAGTGCAGAGGAGGGCCACAAAACTGGTGAGGGGCTTGGAGCACAAGTGTGATGAAGAGTGGCTGAGGGAACTGGGGCTGTTTAGCCTGGAGAAAAGGAGGATGAGGGGAGACCTGATCGCTGTCTGCAACTGCCTGAAAGGAGGTTGTAGCATAGAGGGTGTTGGTCTCTTCTCCCAAGTAAAAAGTGATAGAATGAGAGGTAATGACCTCAAGTTGCACCAGGGGAGGCTTACATTGAATGATAAGAAAATCTTACTCACAGAAAGTGTTGTCAGACATTGGAACAGGCTGCCCAGGGAAGTGGTTCAGTCACCATCCCTGGAGGTGTTTAAAAGGCATATAGATGAGGTTCTTAGGGACATGGTTTAGTGCTAGAGTTCGGTTAGGTTATGGTTGGACTTAACGATCCTAAGGGTCTCTTGCAACCGAAATGATTCTATGACAATTTTAGGGTCCCTTCAGTCCCGAGTCTCCACAGGGCTCCTGTGCATCCTGTCTGTTCTATGCAGAAATAGTGGGTTTAGATGAATTTCCACAAGCATAGTAGTTGACAGGCTTCAAAGAAGATGAACAACACAGTTAAATAACTTGATGGCGTGTCCTTCTTATTGCGTTAGATCTGTAGTACTAAAAGTTGTGGGTTTGTTACCCTCCTACAGACCATATGCAGTGTGCCTTACTCCCATGGAGGGTGTACTTAAAGATCTTCCTAGTCCAGAGTGTCCCATGAATTACATTGGCTTGCCTGGCCTGTGACCACAAATCACAAAGGCTTTCTGAATTATGCCAGCTATTTGTCTTTGTGACTGGGGAAGCCCCTCTGAGATACTATTTGAACATATGCTCGAACCCAAATGTAATTCTTTACAGCAAGAACAATATTGCATTTCCAGGCAAGCAGGATAAGCAGGGTATTTAAATAGGCTTGTTTCAAGGAACTCTGCTTTATCTTCTGAATAAATCATTTCAGGGAATAACAGCAATAACAACCTATGCATTTTAGCATCAAAAAAAGCCAGAATGTATTTTAAAACAACTATTTTTTTCTGTCCCAGGAAATGACCTGCCTACCTCCTTTTTAAAATACTATTTTTATAACTCCCGGTGGCCTGGATTCAGGATAGAGTTAATATTTTTCTCCATGACGCAGTAGGCAGAACATGCTGTAACTTTATGAACCCAGAAGCGTATTCTCTATGATAAACAAAAACAAACTAAAGAAAAATCTCTAAGGACTTTGCAACTCATATGGCTTTTACCATCTGGCACACAGTCCTGGCACACTGTAAATCTTTGCAATTGGTATCTCCTTTACAGGCCCTAATACATAAAACCCATATGCCAGAGGCTCTTAGAGGCCACCCCCTTAAGTTGTAGACATCACATTATAGCAGCATGAGATCTTCTAGGAAGACAAAACTTTTATGATAGTTTAGATGGTAAAAAAATCCATTACCTCCAAACCGTAACAGTATGGACACTGCCAGTGAGAAAGCTTCTAGTGACGGTGCCTTTCTTTGGAAAGGTCACCAGCCACACTCAACACAGAGAGCTGGGAGTTGAGCAAAGGCAAAACAGGAGAGGGGGGTTGAATGCTGAGTGCTTTAAAGATAATTCCAGGGTTATCTCTGGAAAAAATTAAAACAACTCGCATCAAGACATTTAGTAATACAAGATACTGAGGTTACATTTGATTAATACCAACCCTAATGACAAATATACTCTGTGTAAATCTGAGCTCCATGACTTTTGGCAAGGTTATTAGCCAGCAGCTCAAAAGTCCTGGCATAGATTATCAACATGCCCATAAGTTTCAGCAGGCACAAATGCATCTGTTAAGTCGTTGCTCCATGTTTCACCAAATATATAAAGTTGTAAGTGTTGACCACTTCATCACCAAGCTGTGCCATAGGCTGCACCAGCTGGGAGGGACTGAAACCCAGAGGAAGCTCGGAGCAGGTTCCCTTCCTAGTATCCAAGAGGACACTGAAAAGCAGAAGGCCCTTAAAAAGCCAGATTATCCTGAATGAGGGCCATCCTCATGGATAACTAGATTTTAGTGCCAGAAGGAATATCAGGTCTAACCATATGAATAACACACATAGGAATGGGTCTAGCTCACCTGCTCTCTAGACTCAGCATCTTTTTCATCTGCTACAATGGTGTTAGTGAAGATCTGGGATATCTGCATCTTCTCCAGTCATCGTTTTTGCTTCATCTCAGGAGTTACCATTTCTTACCCAAACTGGGGAGGCAGAAGAGCTGCAGAAGGATAAACACAAGTTATTTCATAGTTCATTCTATACATGGGGGCAAGACTTTGCCCAGATGTTGAGGTCACACAGCAGCTCCTTCTGGTGGCATCACTGATGAGGGAACATTCTGTTGCACTGCTGCTGCTGTGTCCAGCTTCTCCTAGGAAGGGGCAGTGGAGCAAAGGGCCTTCTACACAAACCATCATCCTAATCCGTGTACACACACAGAGGGTTACATAACTTAAAAGAGCATGTTCAGGGTGGGGTATGATACGGAAAAATTAATCCAGACTGGAAAAACAGTGTTTCTTCTCCATCCACACATCTGCTTAAAATTTTAAATTAACTACTTTTTTTAGTTTTAGATAATTAGATAACTTCATCTCTTCTTAGTGTGAATCTGAAAAGTATAGAATTACTACCATAATGACACCAGCAGCAACTTCCATAGCCATTCATGGCCATTTTCTGTGACTAAAGGCAGTACCAAGAAAAGTGGAAGAAAAGATTTTGTCTTCATGTGCCATCCAGTGACTTTTATCCCAAAATGCGTATTCCATTGTTCTCAGCGTTCAAGTACAGAACCTCTACCAACATTTTAGTAGTGATGTAATATTTTTATTAAAATGATAAAAATATTTTAAAATAGATACAGAGATTTTTAATGTGAAAAAGCACTAAAATTTGTATGGCCCCAAATTTAACACTAACGCAATAATGGAAGAACTTGAGCTTGATTATGGTATGTTATTTTTTATACTCTTAAATTACTAATTATTATTCTGTTATCATCATTTATTCCTCTTACCATAGCACCTACGAACTCTGTCGTAGGCTAAGATTTCACTGTACTAAGTACTGTATCATATATAAAAAAAAAAGGAAAAAACACAGCCCATTCCCCAAAGCCTTTAAAATTAAGGTTCAAACAGCAAGTCCCTTATAGTAGAGGGGTTATAAATGGGGAAGTATTAAAAAAAGTTAGTTTTATCAATATGATGGACTGACAGCAGTTTTGAGAGTCTGGCTTCTCTTGGGGGATTTCCAGGAAATTTCCCACAGAAGAATTTTAAGGAAGCATTTACAGGCAGATGACAAGGTAACTTTGCACAGGCTCTCAGGAAAAAACTCCAAAACCTGACACTGTGCAAGAAGCGGACTCCGAAAGGCACGTTCCAAAATGCTATGGGGCAGATGATAGATGCCAGCGTTGTGACATGTCAGGAAGCAGAGGCAAGATCTTAAACCTGATCTGAGGAGTGGGAGAAACAACATGGGATGAAGTCAGAGTGGAAGAGCAGGACACTGCACTGTGGGGGCTGAAGGACAGGGGGCTCAGGTGTTAGTGCGCAGGAGAGGATAAGTCTGTCAAAGACAAGAATGAGGAAACCAGTCTTTGTAGCAGCATGTTGAACGAATCTGATTCCTTTTGTCAAGCTTAGAGGAGTTTTGAGATGTAGCAGGTATCTCACAAGGTATTGCAGAGACACTATAATGCAAAAACTTGCAGGATTTAAGCACAGCACTCTGCACAGCTCCAGAGATGCCTGAGTGATATCACAGGCCTGCATGATGTTGAAGAAAATGATGTTGCTTGTCTAGGCAAAACATTCTGGGTAGGGACGGAGAATTACATCTGAGCCTAAATATGAGGAGGTTTCAAGAGGTTTTGTTGGGAGCATGATAAGTGAAATCTCCTTCTATTAAGTGGTGAATGATGGTTTCTGATATAAACAGGAAAAAATATATATCAATGCAAGTCTTGATGGTAATATCTACCAGTGATATAAAGTGTAGCACCGTGGTAAAGTGAGTGACTGAAAACAGCAACTATAGCAGAGGAAGTAAGAGGTAACATGTTCAACAGTTGTAGCAGAAACTACAGTGCAAAAATACTCTATATATTCCTTGACATTGAACATTATTCAGCCAGAAGTGTGAATAAAAGCTGAAGTCGGAGTTGGCTGGGAAATTTCATAGTATCAGCAATTTTTATTAAGGTAAGGAAACCAAAGGCTGTCTATTCATATCATCTTTTTTAGGAATCTTGTTGAAGTTCAGTTTCATGATGAGTTTAAACTGATCTAAAACCAGCCTGATGCTGAGATGCATGGTCTAGCTTTCAACACATTTCTGCTACTTCTCTTCTATTACCAAGGTAAATCAATTTAGAGTTAACCTTGAAAAAACTTTTCTAGTTTTAAGAAACATCAGTGGATTGACCTGATCTCCCAATGACTGCACAAATTGCTGCAGCTCATGCAAAGGAGAAGGCAGGAATGAGCATTTCTGGATGGGATGGAGGGGACAGGCAGGACTGCTTTCCAGGGCATCAGGTTTAGATCGATTTAAGCCAGCCATGAAGCAGCTGTACGGGAGAGTCAAACCTGGAGTCAAATTTAAGTGCTCTGAATCATACTTAGGAGGAGTCTCTAGGTCTCCTAGGCTTTGTAGCTTTCTCTCCACTCTACAGTTTTACACTGAAGGAAAAATATTTTTCTGTATAAAAAAAGCAATGACAAAAACTCTTCCATAAATTACAATTTTTCATGCAAAAAAACCACTTTTGCCACAGATTTTCTTCCACAATTTTGTTCAGTTCAGTCTTTATACACCACAGAAAAGCATACATATTTTACATTAATTACATAGTTCTGATTGTTGGTCATTCGAATTCTGTAGCAACTTCTTGCTTTTGCTGAATTTCTCTATCCTTAACTTATTTGCAGAGTTGGCAAAATACAGTCTCAACCTGAAAAATTTAGTTTGCTTTCTGTTTTTTCAAAGTGTCATACAAAATCCATCAAGTTGTTCTTTTATGTTTTCTGTTTTTCTTTTTTGTTTCATCATTGTTTTTCTTTTCCCACAAATGACTTGGAGCTTGTGCCTAATACAGTGATCATGCAAAAAGACACATTATGTAGCACTGAAAGCTTGGCAGGATATTGCTTCAAAAACTCTATAAATATTCCATCACACATGTTAAAAAAAAAAAAGAAACCCAGCCCATATTTGCTGTGACTATTTGGCAATTGAAATTTACTGGCATTCATGTTTGCTGAATATAAAATATGTAGGTTTGAGCTCATAGAAGTAGATTTTAGATCATTCATTGTTTATTAAAAACTGCTTGCGAGCTCATCCAATCAGGTAACATTAATAATATGTGATTTATCATGCTTACTCAACTAAGCAAACTACCTCATAGTTTAAATATCTAATAATGATACTTGTGCAAATTACTTATGACCCGTAAGTGAATTTAAAAATGCATTGAATACATTCCTATTGTGGATAATCTAGGGAGGGCACTGTTATCTGTTGCAGATAAATCTCAAGAAAAAAAAAATTGTCAATTTGAATTAAATGTTTATCTCTGGCAAAGTGACTGCTGAGCTTATTTTAGGTTAGATCCGTAGAGACCAGTGAGGAATTGCATTGTCTTTTTAAAAGTATTTTGTCACTTTTGATTTACTCTCTAATCTTAATTCCTTTTCCTCTTTTTCCCCTCATCTGTTGCTACATGTCTAACTATTGGGATCTGAAGTATGTTGCCCATTATTGGCATTTTGTATCAGCATGTCATATTTATTATTAACATAATATTTTTTTGTATTTCATATCAACATGTCTTAACCTGTGAGAACCGTGACATCATAAAAAGGCTATCTAAATTTAGAAATAGGAAATTAAGTGAGGAAAAAAAATGAGAAAAGTCAACAAGAGCTCCTATTGCAGTAACTGCCCTGAAAATTGTGCAACATATCCATTCTTAATGAAACAATGTGCTGAATAGATCTGTTCTAATGATATAAGTGTACACAATATCTTTCCTATTTTAGAAATCCATGCAACATCTAAAAAAAGATGTTCAGAAGTCAGATTAATAGAGTATGTAACTCTAAAGTATTGAATTCTTAAGAAAGATACAATGAAATAGAAGTGCTGAAAGAATCCAAACTTGGATCAAAATTTGTTGAAACTATGAATATATTCAGATAGTACAAGCGACTCAGTTGTGAATTCTGTGCTGATTCAGAACCAGTAAAGACCAAAAACAGAAAGACAAGATCATACTTGTCGTGAGCTGAAACTAGGCAGAGCTGTGGCTCTTGCTCCACCTTTGCTGTTGTGACTCTTTCAGTGGGTCTGATGATATGAGACTGATCAGTTCATAGCTCCTGCCCTGTTTTATTTGAGAGCCTAGCAACCTTCAAAATATCCTGTATCCCATCTCTAGAGACTCGTATTAATACTTAGAGGCTGCTTGTTCAGGGAAGTTAACTTTAAGCATGTGCTCAATCACTTCCCTTTATCAAAGCCTAGAAAATCAACTTTGTTAGTGAAATTTATAATAGATTTTGTGGGCACAGCAATTTTTATCGTATTAAAAGAAACAATCTACCTTGATGCCTTATCCTTTTTAATAAATTATAGTCTTATCTGACATTTTTACAATCCTACATTAACTTCGAAGATTTCTTATGGAAGGTATAAAATAGCCCTTCTGAAAGATATGAGAAAGGAAACAGCCCAACAGTATGTTCACTGAAACAATGCTGATTCTGCTCTGAGTTTCCCCAAAGATAATAGTTACCTACCTATTTCTTATTACTTTTATTATTACTAAGGTTTTTCTCCTGTAAAACTTTTTTCTCCTATAAAACTTCTTGTGTGTAGTTACATAAAGTCAATAACTAAAAAAAAGACTTTTTATTTTCAAAGGACATTAATTTTCATGTAATACTTGACCCACACTATTAGACTAGGATAATATATCCATCTATCCAATAGAATCAGCCTAATTACCTAGAAATTATGATATGTGATAGGATTTAGAATAGCTATGCCATTGTATGGAATGTTATGTAAGTAATTTCTGTATTGCTTGAAAAGAATAAAAGTTCACCTAAATATAAACTAATGTGATAAAATTATCTCATTGGTCTCTGAGGTTCCGATCACTTTATTATTCTTGATCCTTTAAAATTCAGGGAAAATCAAATCCTTTCAACAATACATGAGGAATATACTTCTCTTTTTAAAGAGATTCTCATCTATCAAACTTTGTAAAAAGCAACAAATCATCATACCCCATCCACAGCATCTGTTGCTATATTTGCCTCTTTTCTACTTATTCAAATGCAAGGAATACTTCTTAGGGGCCTATGTTTTACAGAATTGACATGCCGAAAGTTCACTGACCACACTGTCATCTTCATAATAGCTTTGTTTGCTAGTTAGTTGTTTCTGAGTGCACTTGTTCAAAAGGACTTTGAAGCTGCTGATGTGTTGTATTTAGGTCTTTTGAAATGCTGAAAACAGTGTCTTATTATGTTTAGCTTTTAGTTTACCTTTGTAACCAGTTCTAATTGTTTAATTTACCCATGCTCTTTTAAGGTGGACAGTAGAAAAATCCTCTCTTCTTGAATTACCTGAAGATTATCCTTCAGTCAGCCATCATTACATCGAGTTAGTAATTAAAGGACTTTTCAGTGAAACTGAAAGGTTTATTACAGCTGTGAAGTTAAAGTATTCAGATAGAACTTAAGAGTTCAGGGCTTGGCCAAGGGTTCCCTGCCCAGCCTTGGGTAGGGCATTTTCTTGCACCTAAGTTTACTCTCTGCAAAATAGAAAAAATAGCCCATTTCTTCTTCCCTATCTTTGTTTATTACTGCAATTTTAAGCAATTAGGATCAAGAGTTTTCACTAATTATACAATAAAAAACATAATTTTTAAACAGGTTCATGATTTTGAGAATAAGAGCAGTTCCACTGAGATGCTTTATCTGTGGCCTGTCTTTTCAAGGTTGTTAGGACCATTGGCAAATTGTGAAGACAATTTTGGCAATTTTGCAATGAGTATGCTGTTAAATTGCCTTTTTGCACCCATTTTTAAGAGACTTAAATCTGGCTCCTAGCTTAGCCAGCTTGATAATGACCAAGATAGAACAAAAAGAAGTTTTATTTCCCTTTGTACCGTGACATTCTGAATCCAGGCTGAAGGTTAGATCTAGCCTACCTTTTTATGACACAGAAAATGATACATATTTATCTCTAAATATCAGATGCACTTTTCTTCAGCTGTCAGTTAGGCTTAATTCTGTTGTTAAAGGATTTGGCACTCTGTAGCTATTAAAAACAGTTTGGAAGGGTTATTGCTGCCCTTGGCTGAGTTTTGCATTTTAGCTGTATCACTATTTAAAACCCCTGTATTTTCCATGTCACATGAATTCTCAAGTGTCATCTTTCAGAAGAATGGAGTGGCCTTCAATACAAACATATAGATTATACCTACCTTCCCAATATCCTGTTTATGTATTTTATATATTTGCTTGATATTTACTTAAATGCACATAAAAGACTACAATATCGCTATGACACACCAGTGAAAAATAAAATCACGGCAAAAATTAAAGTCACAATGACAGAATATACTTTGTATATTCACACCAGCAGCAAAACCTAGAAATGATCTAAATTAAATACTCCCAGATCTGAAATTCCTAAATAAAGAAAAACTCAGCCTCGTCAGCATTTCTCATATTAAAGTAACACGCCCTGAAGGAGAACAAATAAATTTAAGCTATTTTAGATTGGACAGAAAATGAATTCTGATTTGCAGACACCTTCTCAGAGAAACCTCTAACACTAATTGATATTGTTAGCAACAGAGAAGATTCTAAGTTGAGTACCTCTGTGATTTGGGTTACCTGATACCTAATGTTTCTGAGTAGTTTTTGTGGCGTGGGGTGAATTCCACACATGAGGAGACCATGGGTATGCAAGTATTTGCTCCACCTATGATACAATAACTTTCCTTTGGAAGACGAGTGTCTAAAGTAAAAAGAGTGTCTTCTTTTCTAACTGGCATCAACTAGCTCTATTGGTTGATTTGAAATCATGCATTTCTGCTTGGAAAATTTGCAGTTGTATCATGCTTAAATAAGACCTGATCCTTCTACTCATATTGGTTGTAAAGCCCTTACAAAGGAAAATAGTTGTGCCTTACCCTGTTAAAATACATATATTCTCTGTGTTTATATGTGTATAATATACATATATTTCCACGCAGTGAATAATTACAAAATATGCTCAAGAGATTTCTCCAAGTCTCTTACTTTCTAGTATGCTATACCCTTTGTAGAAGAAGACTTCTCAGTCTTTGAATGTTCAAGCCAATAAAAAATCTGTCAGCATCAAGTATGAAGTTAACACCAGTTGTGAATATAACCTTCCCACTTGGCAGTCATTAAAAAGTTGTTCATTCTGATTCCTGTATAAATATCTAGGTTAGATTCCTAATAAAAATTCTGTGAACCTTAGTTGAAACAAAAATAACAGAACTATTTGAGGTTTGTTACAGTCACTTCTATATCCAGCTGACCTTGTCCCAATTTTAGCTTTGTTTCCTTTTTCTGTGTGGCTTCTGGGAACCTGCGTTGAAAATAAAATCTACTCTGAGGGTCAGATCCTGAATTTCTTACTCTGATAAAACTTTTATCTAGCTTTTCCTGGCAAAGACTTGAAAACAATTGCCTTTGCACTCATTTTTTTCCTTAATCAGAGCTCAAGTTCAACTGCTAAGGCAGTGAGAACCTAGAACAAATTAGGATATATTGAATAGAGTCAATTTATGCCAAACTAAGATTCATAATAGTGGAAAAAAATTACTACCTGTTCAAGCATACAAGAATTTCAGTAGTAAATAATGGTTGTATATTCAACATTAAGAATTTGGGGTTTTTTTTAAGATGTGAAAGGGGGAAAAAAAGTAAACTAACTTTTTCTGAGAAGCTGATATTAGCTTCAGCAAAGTATTTCCAATTCAAACCATATGTTAAGGACTAAACTATGCCTTTAAAATGCAAATAGAGAACACTTTTTCCAAGTTTTCAGCCTGAGATGAGAGGGGGAGAAAGAGGTAGTACACATGCTACTTCTTTCCTCTATAGCTTAAGGAGACATTGTCCAGCTTTTAACATTGCACAGGGCTGTAAAGCAAAATCAACACAGGTCACTGCCTCTGCGTCCCTTCTCGCTCCGCAGTGGGAGCATGTACTACTTGTGTTACCTACCTGATAACCCTGAGAAAATAATTGGTTTTTTTCCTCTTCCTCATTTTCTTGCTCTTCCTCAGTCCCTTGATTAATCAAGATATTATCCTGGCCCGTTTTGTAAAGTGCTTTAAAATGTTTAATAAAAATGCTACATTTATAGGAACAATTGCAGGATCACTGGTAATTGTTGGAGCAGTTCTGCTTTTAACAATGATTGACAGTCTGTTCAATGACGATCCAATAGGTACCAGCAAAGCTTAAATTTCCCTGTTTCTCGTTTATGCTAAAAAAAATCTATTCTGCTCTGATAAGCTAAAAGAGTCTCAAAACTTAAACCTCAAAGATCTCTTAAATCAGGGTTTACCTAGGGACATAATTTACATTTATTGTGAAATGCTCTAATAAAAAATCAGAATGGTTAATTTGTACCCACCACTGTGCTGAGAGCATTTCATATGCTCTCATTCATAGTCATCTAACCAGTAATTTCCATGTAAACTCCTCTGATCATGTAAGTGGTCACAATAGCCAAGGCACATACATTCCCATGTGCAGGCCTGTGCCCTGATGAGTGTTGCAATTCTCCATTAACACGGTTAATTGCTAAGCATTGAATGCTGCAAGTCAGTATACTGGAGTGGCTAAGAATAGATCGAATAGATCCTTCACAGCCTGAGCAAGCGATAGCAAACAAAGCACTCCACACTGCAGGGCAGGGCTGCAGTGACCTCCACAGTGGCAGGGGTAGACTGGGTACAAATTTGCTGGCCATTCCTTGCCTTTTCCCAGATCAGTTGCATGCTATGGTACAAAAAAAAAAAAGAAAAAAGCTGAGGATTGCATAATTCATCTATGAAATCCATACCCTGCAAATCCTTTCTCTGTCTCCTGTTGTTTTTACCTGGAACACAGAGAGAAGTATAAGCTTTGCATCCTCCTCACTCTACCCACGGTAGCAGACTCTTAAATCTAATAGAAACAGCCGTGTCATTAATACAAGAAAAATCTGTGGGCCAGTATGTCTTGCTCGTCTGTTCTGATGAAGGAAGTACATTCTGTTTCTTCTAGTAGTAGATCTGTTGAGGTTGTGTGGGACTGTCAACAAATAAAGGACCGGATGTTATTCCTGCTGAAGTAAACTCTAATACTCCCATAAGGAAAGTAGGTGCTAAGAACTTGTGAAACAGGTGCTATTAAACATATAGCTAAATTTGGAAGAGATATTTGGATACCACCTACGTGGCAGAGCATGCAGTATTGATTTCAGACTGTTTAGACATTCATCTTGCGGAAACAACACACAACAAAGTAATTTGAGAGGAAGTCTGCTGCAGGATGGATACACAGTCACAAAAATATGTCAGCAATTTCATGAGATGATACATTACTAGAACAATAAACCACCATATTCAGCATATAGCATTCTACACGTTGCATTTTATGCCCAGGAAAAGATTTGCAAGAAAAATGCTGACATACTTAGAGTTTTGAAAAATCATCTTCCCGAGCAGCCAACAGGATACAAAAAGATTCTTCCCAAGAGCATCATGAGTTCTAACGTCTTTTATAGAACAATTAATTTATCGAAGACTTTATTAGTCATAGGTAAACTATGTTCTGATAATGGATAGCTTGTAAAGCAATCAGATACATTTGATTTCGAATAAAAATGGTCTTAATGCTCAAGTAGCAAAACGATAAAATGTCATGATTAAAATAACTTTGATTTGACATACTTGAACATATGCACTGGAACAGTGTTGTTCTACCATGCTCCAAAGTTCCTGGCAAAGTAAAGCTTTTGCAGGTCTTGCTTTAGTAAAGAGAAGTAAAAGAGAACACATTTCTTTCTGGCTCGTTTGCTTCATCCACCATCTATCTCAAACCCTAAACAGCAGAGAGGAATAAATTAGGAACACAAATTATCCAAGCAAAGCTTACACAATTAGTCATGTGCACAAAATTAATGCTAGTCACTTGAAGAGCTTAGTCAGAAAGTACAAATGAGAAGTTTTGAGACTTTTATCAGTAAGCCTTCAACAAACTGTATTGCAGATGTACAAATTATATTCTTAAAGGTTTACAATTCAGATGAATCTACCTGGATCTTCCTTACCTCAGATCAGTACATTCATCCATCTTCTTTCAGGACCGTTCTTTCTGTCTTTCAAAATAATCTCAATGGACATGAGAGAGCTTTACAAAACATTGATTTTTGAGATGGGAATATGACTGAACATTTGCACACAAACTTCTTTACCTTTCATTCGTTGCTTTTCTTTTGACTTCAAGTTAAAATAATCTGCTTGGAACAGAGGATAAATGTAGAAATTTTCATTTCAGATTGTTGACATTGGCAAAGCTATAGGCAAATGTAATGAAAAGAATGATGCAATGTTAACTTTGAATGCTACTACTGAGTCCACCTAAAATACATCAATTTCAATATTATTTACTCTGCTCCATAATGGGGAAATATGTAGGAATTAAGGCTTTAACTTTTATCAAATCTTACGATCTATTCTCAATTATTAATTATGAATGCAATTCATTAAAAAAAGAAAAGTAAGGATCAGATGCCTCCCAGAAAAACTGAAGCAAATTCAGTTCCAGTGGTCAGTTTGACCCAGTATGCTTTCCATTACTTCTGCAACAATCTTTTTCAAAATGCAGACTTGGAGGATGGAAAGAATGAAGAAGAATGAAAAAAGACCACAAAGTCTGACACTATGAATTCTTCCTTTCTGTCCTCTGGCTCATTTAAGGACTTTTCCCTTGGTCTTCGGAGTGCATTCCCCAGGAATGAAATAAGATCATTCCCTATTTTGCTTACCAAAGTGCAAAGGAGAGAACCAAGCCAGGGTCTGTTCCCCTTCTGCACTGGCTTACAGAGCAAGTCTTAATTCTTGGGGGTGTCACCTGCTCCCAAAGGCCTGTAGCAGTACCGTAAATATTTCAAATACTGCCTGTACGCTGGGGAGCTCCAGGAGGCATTGGGGTCTCACTGGAACAAGATGTCTGGGAAGTCACGAGATGTGTAACACCTAGCTGTGCTGACAGGAATAACCGAGCTTTCTGTGTTGCTTATTAAAACTCAGATTACTTCTTCTTTCAAATCTACATTTGTAGTTTCTTATTAACTGTTCCTTGAGCATATTATCAACGTCTGATGATACAAAGTCCAGTGTGTGCATTCCTTTGCTTTTAGCCCAGTTTTCCGCAGGAATGTGGCTTGCAACTATAACATTTGTAAGCTGTTGTGTCACCTATTTGCCAGCCCCTAGTAAACCTGTTGGCTACTTTTACCCAGATAACAGAGAGCTAGAAGATCCATCTGAATTAATTTTCTGTAGGTCTCGTGAAAATGAGCAGCCGGGGAGGTGAGGGGGACGTAGACATTGCTGTCCTGGCAGTAAAGGCTGCAGTGTGAGTGCAACCACTGCTTGGCATAAGAGAACCCACACGGAAGTTCACCCTCAGATACAAATCATAGAGAATTAGGCTTCATTAATTCCGCTGCTCAGGGAACTACTTGTTTGAGGTGATGTATCTACACTGGAAATTCATATGGTAATAATATCTTAATGCTTTTGTACACTAATGTATATAAACAGCAAGACACATCAATTGCCTGATCCAGCTCCCATCAACATCAAAAGAATCTTTCCACTAAGTTAAGTGGGAGTTGGACTAGGCCCATGCATAGTATTATCCATCATAAACATTTATAATATCAATATTAAAACATAATTTATTCCATAAAACACTCAAAAGCAGAAACAAAAGAAACATCTTAATCCAGTTTTAAATGCCATGGTAGATTTCATTTATACAAACAGAGACGTTAAAAGAAAACATAAATTCATTTTTGTAAAGGCATAAATGAGTGTACCATAAATGAAAGTAATGTTCACTTCCTTCACTACTCTGCAACCTTATTATATTTTGGAAATGAAACTTTCCATTATGCTAGTTCTTCTTCAGTCACACTCTGCTTACAGAGGTGGTTTTCACTGAAGTACAAGATGGCCAAAGTTATTCTGTTGGATGGAAAATTAATGTATATGAGGTATGGAATTCCATTACTCCTTTTTTAAAACATCTATATAAATTAGCATGAAAATTTTCAGAAGACTTGGCATTCGTGGAAGTCCTACAGAGGCTTTCGTAAATGCCTCCATGGAGGAAATATTTCATATTCTCCAGTAGCCTGCTATTCCACCCACGAGAGCATTCATATGCTTTTGAACCTATGTTAAAGCTCAGCTAAGAAGCCATTAGCTTTCCAGATTAGCCCTGTGCAGGAAAATCCTGCATGGGGAAATGGAATTTCCATGGCAAGCTCCTAGCAGAGTTTCCACTGTATTGTTCTTGTAGGAAGAAAAGAGGGGTTGTGTTCCCGCAGAACAAGCAGTGGTTTCAGTCCAAGGGGCTCTCACAGGATTCATCAGGGTCTAGGAGCAATCATACCTAAAACTTCTGTCTTCAGGTTGCATTTTGGATCCTCATCTCCCAAAGAACTGTACTATTAAGTTCTCCCTCTCTAGTTGCTACCACCCCAGAAGCTAAACTCAGTAGGTCATTGAAATTTATATAGTTTAAATGTGCTCAGGGCAAAGCTAATGTTAGTTAAGAACTTGGTGGTAGATCTAAGTCTCTGGTTTTGCCTCTTTTCATGGTAAATCCTCAATCCTAGGAAGGAGCATCCAAAATAAGAGGAAAGTTCCTGAACAGGAAACACTGTTTCCATCTATAGACTTGGTCCTGGGGTTATGGTTTTTTGCTACTGGAAAGTATTCGGACTGCTGAAGCCTACCTACATTAAGCTGTTGATCATTGTATCTGTAGTCTGTGTGCTCACCAAATACTTTTTAAAAGGAAAAAAGAAAGAGGTTTAAATATAACCTATAGTTACAGGAATAGTTTCCAGTCCAGGAATGTGCCCTGACTGGATCCTGAATGAATAGTAGGGCAAGTGTGTAAGTTAGCCCTCCGCTCCCGTATTCCTGTTCTTCTTGTCCCCATGAAAAGAGAACACTGTCGTAGACCCATAACATGACCCATCAAGTCCCTTGAACTGGGCAATTGTGGATATCTGGTAGCACACAAATAAGCCCCAATAGAGTATAACTGACTTAGAAGGCTAGGTCCTGATTTCAAATTCATCCAAGCACATAGGATTTTACTCAAAGGAAATTAATCACCTTATATACATTTGAAATTCTAAACTGTGTCTTGTTCAAGTCACATGGGATGTAGGTTCTTCAGTGGGATTATGACTTCTGAACACAGAATTTAAGCACTTTAATTAGCCAGGGCACTTTGAAATTTTTAGATATAATTTATTTGCTAGTTACTTTTTAAAATCTCTTACTGAATGAGTTTATTATTCACTTGCCTGCAATACAAGTACAGTCTGTGAATTCTTAGAGTCAGAAATCGTAAGATCCGTATCTGTTTTGATTAATGACAATATGTATTCTGGTGTTAACTTAAATGGGAGCAAGAGCAAGGTATATTGTCAAGTAAAAAAGCAAACCACATCAGACAGTTGCAATTCTGTTTCTTCTGCAAAGATAGATCATTGATGAGAGATCTTCTGTTTTTAAAATCTAGAGATACTATTGCTGATTTTAAAAGAACACTTAGTCTGTTTGAATTTAGTTGAGTATGAATTAGTGCTTCTCTTCCCTAACAGATTTTTTCTTCATAAACTTAAATTATAAACCAAAGGTTTGTAAACTGTCAGACACTGACTGACACTGCTTGGATAATATATTTACTTTTTGACACACATTGTGCTAAAATTAGTAGATTGACTTCTTCTTTCTTACCTGTTTTTCTCTTATATAGGGCAATTGGTGGTATAAAGTATTTTTGGATGATGATTTCTCCAGTACAGTATGTCTTTGAAGTCCTTCTATGTTCACAACATATAGTATTTAGTTTTATTATCCTTAAAGTTAAACATTAAAATATTTTCCATACACTGCTCTAGATTACTGTAGTGACAATGTTTGGAAGAAGGAAGGAAAACATATTGCTACTTCTGTTTATTTCTTGAAATAAAATGAAACCTCCTCCCCCCTGCAAACACACACACACACACACACATTATCCAGATAAGCTCAGCTTGCCAAGTGGCATGTATAAAATGATGTCAAAAAAAATGAAGGTAAGGTATTTTGCTTAAGTGCAAATATTTGAGATACCTAGTCTAAGGGAAACACATCAACTAATTGTTGATTTTGCTTGAGACCTAGTTAGTTGGGAGGAAAAGACTTCAGGGGTCAGGGGTTGAAAAACTATGGCAGTAGTATTTAATTTAAAATATTTATAAGTGGACTCCTATTGTACTTTTCTGACCTGGCAGTAATTTTTTTTAAAAAGTTGTTTCTATAAGGAGATCACCGTGTCCTGCAAAAAACTCAGTGCTTAGTTGCATTAGTTTGGATTATCCAAAATGTGTCAGAAAAAGAGAAGACTGCTGCAGAGAAGACCTGACCTGCTGTAAGAGAAGGTAGTAAAGAAACTGTATCAGATTTATTACCAAACCAGCAAGAAAGACTGCACTAAATTAGTTAACCATGTCTATGAGTAACTTGCAATGGATTTATCTGCAGGCATTTTGTCAAGAAAGATTATCAGAATGATCATTTTCTGAGGAAAGCAGGAATGGAATTGGAGCCTTATGAATTCCTTATTTATTCTGGTCACAACAATACCTGTAAGTACTTTAATGAAATGAGCTTTACCTAGATAGTACGTAATGCAGTACTGTTTATTGTTTGTAGATTCTCCCTTGTATTTCTACCTTTCTCATATATTTTGTTAAGAAGTCTTGTTTACCATCATTCAGAATGTATTTAGACATCCTATAGTGGCTTTGGTGCAAAGGAACTGACATTACTTATTAATAATATTTTGGGAGGATGTCACCAAAAACATACAGAAACTGTTCACCAGTTTGGTTTGAATTTGCCCAGTAATTTTAGCAGAAATGTTTTTAAAATATCAAAAAGCAATAATTGGCATATATGTAAAAAGAATTGTTTCAACATATTAATGTTTGTGTATGTGACATAAAAGCCAAAGAAAAGAAGGGCTAGGCTCTGTAGTTAGACCATCCAGATTAGAAATGGAGGAAGTGTGCTGCACTCCAGCTTCTTGAGAGGATTTGAACACGTGTTCCTGAAGCTTTGCACTATCCCCACACTATTCCCTAACACACTGTGACCAGCGCTTTCTCGATGTCTCTAAGTGATACTTTTCATTGCGAGAGGCCTACTTAGAAAAAGAGTGGTAGAGAGAGAATATAGTGGTTGGTGGCTGGCAAAGGCATGAAACATCTGGGCTCAAACATTGTGCTCTGGTAAAAAGTGGAGCCTCTCCATCTGGAGAGACAGGATGTGCCCGGAGTCATCGATGCTGCGCTGTGGAAGAGCTGCTCAGGAAGGAGGATAATGCAGGCTCAGGTCCTCTCAAGTAGAGAAAGGTTCTCCTCACCATTTGCCCCCTTCCTGGGCTGTCTGATAAGAGGAGAAGACCTGCCAGTAATACCACTAGGAATCAAATTCTCCATCTCCCTGGCTGTTATCAGTGTGTACCTGAAAACTGAAATGTTTTAGGTATGGCAAACTAATGACTAAATGCTACCAAGACATTTCAGCTTCAGAGGTTCCAAAATAAGATTTCACTACTCTGGAGGAACTGGGTTCCCTTCAATTTTCTGGATTTTAATCTTGGTGACAAGAAATAAAATATTCAAATAGCCCTATTGTCTGTGTAATTGGTTTGACAGCTGAACCAAAAAACCAACCCCAGAACCAAAAATAAACAGAAAACAAACAAACCAAAAACCCAATAAAAATCAACCAAACAAAAACAAACAAAAAAGCACAAACCCCACCACCAAACACAAAAAAAGCACCTCAGAGTCTTTGCCCCCCAAGCAAGGTTATTTGTGTAATGCAGCAGAAATGAGTGTCACCCTTCAAAGAAAAACCCTTTCAGATTGTGTTGAATAATTCATTTTCTGTTTTCTGACTAAATTTCATAACAGTTGGTTGACTTGTCAAGAATCCACATGATCATGTAGTGCAGATTTAGATACATGTAGTAAAGATGTTCAGCTTTCTCATCTGCATTTCTGGGAGTATGAAAATTGTCTCATTATCCTGTAGATTTCTGACATTTGCTGATGTAGGTGAATGGTCACTGAGGCACAATATTATCATTTCTCCCATACCTCCCATATCTTAGAAGAATGTTATTGTTGCCTTTGCTGCTGTTTGCTATTGTATAAAATGAAGAGACTTAAACTAAAAATGTCATCTGTTGAGCACATATGCTTTTATTTCCAAGAATATGGATAATTTAATTATATTATCTATTACAAAATGTGCCTCATACAAAAAGTGGTATTTGAACAATTTTTTTGAAGTAATACTAAATTTTAATGCATGTCATAAAATGTCTGTTTTTCCCAGACAGAATATTCTGTTGTTCACTGATGTGATACAGGTAAATTCATGTAGAAAGGCGATTTAGTCTATTAACTACCACTTTCACCAACTGGTGACATTCATTCTCTATCTTTTGTGTGTTATGTATTTGGCGGCAGAAGATGCTGTATACCAGACCACATCTTCAGTCTCTCTTCTGAGCTAGTGTACTTTCTTCATTTACTACTACTTCTTTTGTCTGTTACCTCAGTTTCTCTGCTAAGGTTACACTTTTCTTATGAAAGCACAGTAAAATCCTTGTACTTTGCAAAGCCTGCATTTAGAGTCTGGGTTATGTTTCCATGTCTGGATGAAAAGTGCAGCATCAAAAAAAGTTCATTTAAATAAATGTTTTTTTCATTGCCTTCTGAGGCTAGCAAAACATGTGATCTGTTGAAATTGAAAAGAAAATTAATTTCAAAGATATGAAGGTGTAGGAGGAACTCTGCTGCCCTACAGAATTTATCCTGTGGGTGTTAAAGTTCCTGGGACAGTCATAATTGGTGTGGTGATGTACACAGACAGTGCTTCAAATCAAGGTTTTTCGGAGAAGTTAAATATAACATAGCAGAGTTAACTCCAACAAGAAGTGAGCTCTCTTAAATATCCAAAATACAGAAATATTTTGAAGGGTTTATTTTTTTCTCCAGGTTCAACATAAATTAAATTTTTAGTTAATAGGACTATGTGTACAGAGATAGCTACAACTCTACAAAACATGTACAAATTGTGTGCCGTTGAACTTGTCTATCACAAACCTCTTCATAACAGTCCACATTTATGAAGAGAAAGGAAAGAAAACAAACAAACAAACAAAAAAGAGCAATTCAAGCCAGGATGCTACAGAAGGTTAAAGAGGCTGCAGGGCAGCTTACAGACAGCTCCTCTAAATGCCCAAATTTCTCTTGCCTTAGATGACACCCTTCCCACGTCTTGGAGAGATTTTGTCTGTATTTATTAAAGATTTCCTTAGTGCACAGGGGAGTTCCAGCTAATTAAAGATGAATTTGTATGTGTTTTCCCCAAAAGGTCCCAGTACCTGACAGATGAGGCCAGTGAGCAGTGGTACCTTGAACCGTGGCAGTAGCTGTGCTACCTAAACAGCACAAAATTACCAGGTCCAAACTTGCCTGTCATGTCTCACCCAGATAATGCAACAACAACCAGCCCTCCATTTCCCCCACCGCCACTCCCTTTCTTCTACAGAATTGGCACAAATTGTATGTAAAGCACCACAGAGTTAAAACTAACATGCAATTGTGACAGAAAAAAAAGCCTTTTTTTTAAGTTCACCATTTTTTAGCAGCCCATAGGAATTATCTCCTTTTTTGTATATTAGGTTGAGATGATTTTTATTTGTATTTGCTGATTTTTCAGTCCTTGTATTTGGGATATTTTAGCAGTATATTTTTTACCTTCATATATCCTGAAGGAAGACCTACAAATACATGTAGATTTAGAAACAGCAGTTTGACTAACAGTAACATTGGCCACTTCAATGTGATTTTATAGATACTCATGATTTTATTGTTGTAACAATATTAAAAAAGAGAAAGGACACATTCTGCACACAGTGTAGCTGTGAAAGAAGCACAAAACCACATCTAAATGGAGTCCTAGCACTACCGAAGAACCCTTTTTCTGCCTGCCTTCACCCAACATTATATTGACAATTTCTGATTTCCTTTAGGTTTCATCGAGCAGTAAAGGTCATCAATAATCTGTCCCACCTGACAGAAATTGCCAGTGTGCGGTAGAACTTGAGCTCTCATCTGACTCATCTGAAATACAAGCCACAACAAGCGACAGCAGTCATCTGCACTGTCCCCAAATTGCCGACAAAGCTCATTTTATAGCCCTGTGGCACCTTTGTATTGACTGAAATGAATGAAAAAGCCCTGAACTATAAAACACAGGACAGGAAAGCGGTTCAGAAAACAGGCACAAAGTAGTATTTTGGAACGAACAGTAAGTTTTGCAAAAAACACTGCACCTAATTGCTCTGATTTGAACTCCAAACAATAATATCAGATAATATGGTTGCAATTTAATAAAATATTTCCCTATCAGATATGCAGTGTTTTGAAGAGAGGTGCCAGGAAGTGAAAAATCAGCCCTGGCTGCTCTAAATCAGCTTAAATACAGTGCCTAAGAAGAATCTGAGATCAAGTGAACACAGTTCCCCAATGAATATTCTGCCCAGCAGAAGGATTAAATAAAGAGTCACACTTCGGCATTTAAAGGAATATAATTTAAAGGACAACTGTCAGGTTTAAACTTTTATGCATGCCATGACCATTAAATGGATGAGACTGTTGATAAAGAACAAATAAAAAAAATTAACCTCTAATAGCTTTAAATATAAGAATAAATATTATCACTAACTCCTAGTTCACATCTGAGAATTACATATATCCTGATAATATCCTAAATATGGACTCTCCCTGGGTAAGCAGTCTTGTGTCCTATTTTTCTACATATGCTATCAATATTGTCATGGTTACAGTCCAGTTAAATTATTAGTATAATACATATGTACAAAAATTCCGAGATGGGTTAGATTTAGAATGAAAGTAAGAAGCAGAGCCTTGCCCATTGCATCTGTGCCTACAAAAAGCCAGGTTTATTATGTCAAAGCTCAGGAGAAAGGAGAAATCATTGTCACAGTTGATTAAAGATACATGTAGTTCACATACGTAATTATTAGCTAGAACTTAATGAAGTTAAATAGAGCATTTCTATCAGCTTCAGTAGGTGTTCAGTCCTCTAGTTACGTGCATAACGTTGTAATGAAAAGTTAGCTTCAGTGGGCCTTAGGAGCAAGCCAAATGCAGATTTTTCTATTAAAAATATGTTCATCAGACAGCCATAGTTAAACCAATACCCTTTTTGTCACTCTTTAGCTTTAAATCTCACCTACTAAAAATAACATTTAAATAGGAAAGAGACAAAGCATAGAATATGAAATAAGAGATGTCTATTTGAATTATTCATGGTGATCTGGAAAAATTAATTGATACAGAGAAAAGAATACATGTCCAAGGAGTATTCCTTTTGATAATTTTCAGTTTTCTTTGCCTATTTTGTAAAAAGAAAAAAAAAGAAATCTAAATTACTTTGAGTCCTCTCCTGCACCAACACATTGTCTCTTTGTTGTATGCTTCTCTACTCATCCAGACTGAACCCAGAGATACCAATGGCAAATCTGCCCCGGATTATCCATTAATACAAAGAAAAACACAACAACAACAACAACAACAAAAGACTTTCTAGAAAATATAAAAAATATAAAATATATTAAAATATAAAATATAAAAATACGTTGCTCTAGAAACTCAGAGAGATTATTTTCTACACTAAAAGGAAAAGTAGCAGCTTTCACTACTTCCATTTGCTATCTAAAAATCCTACTTATACCTGATTCTCTTTTATGACAAAGCCAAAATCTCCAATACAGAAAAGCTGCTAAATGCTATCTCCTGCCATCTGTATGGAGTTAGGAAAGGCTACTGATATGTTTGCTAATGGTAACTATTGAGTATGTGTGTAACTCACTGGGGAATTTTCTATCAAATCAAAGAATTTCATGATAACTCCTCTACAAAGAGCAAGATAGTCACATAGAGGGAAAGCCTTAAAAATTAGGATCTGAAAGAGTCTAAACACACTGCAGATTTTCTAATGATTTCTTAGTCCACACTATGAGAACATACTTTAAAGCTGATCACCCATCAGCCAGGGAATGCATAAGCTTTTTTTCCTCTTAATTTCTTGGGTTTATTTCTTTAAATTTTCTGGATGAGGTGCTTCCTGATTCAACCTCAACTGTGAGCAAATACAACTTTAATTGTAACTTTCAGTGTAGGGCTATGAAGACTTTCCTTTCTTAGAAGGAATGTAAAAGATCAAAGATATTATGGAATCATTTGTAACAGAAACAACCAGGTGGACTTGAAATACTGCATACTGCATAATTACAATTTCTGAGCTTCGGTTATATAATAAAAACACTTTTATCTTTTTATATTTTTAAAGTTGAATTGTGCCTCAAAATTGTTATTTTGAGAGTAAATACCAACAGAACTTTAAGAAGTAAGAGTACATTTGTATGTTTTGTTTGTATTCATTCTCAAATGTTCTCTATAAAACATACATGACTCCAATTGCATCACTTAACCTGAATCAAGGAACAAGTTTTCTTGTATGAGAGGGAAAATAATAATAATAAAAAGGCTGCAAATTGAGAGTTAGGAAAATGTTATTAATAAAGGAATGTGTTGGGGGCTTGGTCTGCTGAAACCAATATCGAATAACCAAAGAAAGGAAGGTGACTTATGGTGCTTTTGCCCTTGCTTGATGTGGGATATAAAAATTGATTCAGAAGGTGTAGGAAGGACCTGGACTTTGATTACATCCTGCTGCCAGTTGTTCTGAGTCTTTTACAAGTAGGTCAGGGGAACTGTGAACTGTTGTCCTCTTCCTGCTCACCTGCTCATGTTCTTGAGACAGTGACAGTGGTTTTATCCTCTTAAAATACGCTACAAAGAGTGGGATGACAACAGGACTGGAACAGAACTCTAGTCTCAATCTGACCAACAGATCCAGCTGACAAAAACATTTCTAAAGCTCAGGTCAAGATGGTGACAGTGCTACGTTTTCCCACGATGGACTGCAGCTGAGACAGTGTGAAAAGGCTGTGTATGTCCTGTGTAATAGTTGCAGGTATAATCTGCATGTTGTTTGTAAATCTCCTTAAGAAAAATCTCCTGTAGAACCAGATTAACTGGCCAGTAAAAAAAAATGGTTTTACTGATAATCTGCATTGCTGTGAAGAGTTAAGTAGACAAAGCCTAACAGCAAATCTTTCTCGTTGTTACTAAGTAAGAAAACTAACAGCCTCACTGCCATACAGTAATAGGAGACCTGTAGTGTTTCTGGTAGAATGAAAAGATTGGCTTGTGAGAGTTGATTAGCCTTTTTTCCAAATCTGTCACCTAAACTGTCTGTATCTCCTTTTTTGAAGGAAAAAAAAAATATTAATAACAAAAATGCAAAAAGGCAAAAATATGTCAGTCAAGCACTCAAGAGAACACATTACTTTTATTAAACCTTAGAAAGTGTCTTTGATAAATAAACTCGCTACCATGAGTTAAAGCATGCTAAAATCTACCTAGTTAACTTGGGGGCAGGCTATAAAAGGCTGCAGGGTCTAGACAACTAGCCAGGAGAGGAGAGGGGAATTTCTGCTTTCACATAATCCCGTAAATAAGGGATTTCCTAGAATGGGGGATCTGCTTCAGCTCAAAAGCAATGATGATCTGAAGATTTCATGAGAGGAGAACCCTTCTGCTTTAAATGGGATGACTTAGTAGACTGTTGATATTAAGCCCCTATATATTAAGAGGGAAGGACAGGGTGAATAATACCAATGATGTCTTGTGTTCTTATTGTTAGGAAGTGATAGAACTTGAAATGTGTAAGAAACTGCTAATATATTGCAAGTTCCTACCCATAGCAGGATGCTATTCCACATAATTGCATCCATCCCATCTTTCCCCTGGCTTGAGGAAACTTTCTTCTCCACCTGCTCTTTACCAGTCCATGTTAGTGAAACCATCCTCCTTCTCATCTTTCTTATTGCTGAGGCCTCTCTGCTGTTCAGGGCTTGCTTCCTCTCACTATTGTTTTCCCAACATTATGTGAAATGTTAATTTTGTGAGGCAGAAATGTTTTGAGAAGCAGGAGATGCCGTGCTGTCTTCCTAACTGTGTCGCTGCCCTTGTTATAAATAAACCATCTTACCCTCCTGTGAGTTTCCTTGATCCCCACCCAAGTCCCTAAGCTTGAGATTCCAAGTTCACACATGAGAAGATAAATGCTTTTCAAAACACTGGGTATACAACAACATCCATTTGCTTCTTTGAGCCACGCTGGACCAGGAAATCTAATGAACGTATCATCATGCAGTTTGAAAGAAAAGGAATACGATCTTGCATGATGTTGAGTATTTTCTGATATAGGCTGAGTGCATTAATGTTTGTTGAAGCCTACAGCAAAATCCAGACTCCCAAGGTCTCTCAGTCTACTTAGCGATTTACAAGATGAGTCACCATATTTCTCATTGTGTAAAAAAAAAAGCCAGAAGTTAGCAAATAGTTCTTGCTAATATACTGAAATCAGCCATGGGAGGCCAACTAATATCACAACACCAATAAGAAAATATTAGCAGAAAACAAAACAAACAACAATGAATAAGTAAGGCCTAGATACCCTTGAAAAATCAGACTAATCTGTTTTTTTCCCTAAGATCCCATGAAAACTAACACAGACAAAACAATTTATATGAATGCTGATTTATACGGATCGTTTTATCTCACTGTAACCACACCACAATAACTTGAGACATATGGACTTGGCAAATGGTATCCAAGCTGTGCATAGTTCTAACCAAGCTGTTAAAAAGCCGAACACTTAGACTGGCTATTCACTATCCACCAAGAGAAATAAAGAAGCTCGAACAACTTATAGTAATGGTGTTTTACTTTGGGAAAATCTCTCCAATTTACTCTCATAAGGAATATTATTTTCCTAGGATTGGTGAACTAGCAAAATCTGATTTCCTCAAAATACTTGGTAGATATCAGAAGGTAAGCTTCTTAATTTGGCGTACATGAAGTTGTAATCAGAACAGCCTTTGGCTTTATCCTAAAAATTTTTGCTAACCCACATAATAATTTGCAGAAACTGAGAAGGTGATTAGAGACATGAATCGAAGCAAGTCAGTAGGGATAGCTGGGGTTTATGGCCAGTAACATTTATCAGCATTAAAAACTAGAAAGAGCTAGAAAAAAACACTGGAAATATGCTGTGATTCCTAGGAATGAAAGCTGTATCCAGCTTTAATAAAGACATCAAAAATAGTTTTAATTTGCTAAATAAGTAAATGGCCAGGTTGAGATTGATTTAATACCCCCTGGCATCTGTGAGTTCCAGCGGTCAGAAAACAGCCAGAATAAGCAACACTGCCTGAAAAAGTTACAGAAAACATTGTCAGGAAACTCACAGGGCTTTCTATAGCTCCCTTACCATAGCGAGTTTCCTCTCCATGAACTGATGATGGCTTGTCTGTGTTGTGGATTAACCATGTTGCAAGACTGGAGACACCAGAAAGGCCCGGCATGAGCCAGTTTATGTCCGCGAGCAGCAGGTTGTGTCTGCAGGACACTGGCACGCCCCTGTGCCCACACCCCTGGGTCCCCACCCTCCACAGTCACTGGTGTCACCAGCCTGCTCTCCTCCCCGTCGCATCCTCCTTGTGTGATCCCATAGACCATCCGGCTTTCATCTTGTATTGCCTGTGGGCTTGGGGGCAGGGTTGGGATTTGGAGTGTTTGGGGTTTTTTTCCCCATTTTCAGGTTACTCTTGATAATCAAGAGCTGACTAGGCCCATACAAATGAATGTACCTGATGAAGGGAAATGCCTCTAATATAGAAGATACATTTTGGAAATGCTTTCTAGGTATAATCCTTCTAGGGAAAGAGAAATGGGAGATCTTCCTTGTCATTAAAGTTATTAAAAAATCTTTTTTCAGTGGTCTCTGAGTAAGGTTGCTACTCACTCATAATTAGACAACCTTCCTTTTAGCATTCGATTCAGCTAGAGGACAAGCCATTTTGCCCCTATTTGAATCAGTTATTTGAAGACTTTGAGGCTCAGTCAAGTTTTGATGAGTTTGAACTGAAATAAAGAGTATTACAGCTGGGGCCTGACTTACCTTGATTATCAGCTACCCACCAGCTTAGTCTTCACTCACCAACTTCAGCCTCTCATGCTTTTCCTTCAAGAGTTCAAACCATGTTCAGAATAAGAAATACCTTGCCTGGAACTCTATGAACTTGTCTTGGACATACTAAGCTAGGGAATAGAGAAATTTTAGATCACATCCAGTGTATCCCTCATTCTATCTGATTTCATCTAATATATACTGCAGTTACTGATACACAGAAGATTGCAGTGAAATAAACACAGTATTTTCAGTTTTATATTGTAACATTTAAAATCTTATCAGTATGCAGCACTATCAAGAGAATTGTAGATGCAGATCGAATCCACCTACTATTCTGGTGGCCAGATTTTCCATAATAAAAATGCATATAATCCCTAGTACGACATACCAATTTAAAAGACTTCCACTTCTCTTTTGTAAACTGGCAGCATACTGTCTTTCCTTCCTGCTTATTTGTTAAAAATATTTTCTTTGCACTAAAGAAGCTGAGACCAACATGACCTTGAGTGTGATCAATTTAAATACAAAGATATAGCAGTTATTTTTCCTGGTAGATAGCCTTAAATAGATAATTGACTCCCTAGTTCTTGAACCTTGCAATATTTAAGATAAATATTAGAAAATGTTCAGATCTGAAAAAAAGTCCTTAGCTTTAATGCACAATTTTTGCAGTGATTTAAGTGCAATGTGAAGAACTGCACCTGTAAATGGCCAGTCCTATTAATTTATAACTTGTTTATAATTTTTATTAATGTATAGTTTCTAAATTTGTGAAAAAGCATGCACAGTTATGTAAGTCATGCAACTGTATTTTAAAATTGCTTATGCAGTTGCTTTGAGGCCATTAAAAAAGCAGGTCCTTCTACTTGTGTGTTCCATATGAGCAATCCAAGATGCATTAAGAAAAGGCTACAAAACTTCTGCCTGTTGGTTATTCCGGACTTAAATTTTGAACTACTGAGCTGTCCCAAACTAGTGATTCAACTGAGAGGAAAGGTTTTACAGGACTGAAAAAACAATGGAGAATACATGATGGGATGTTTATTTATTATGAACTGTTTCAAAACAATTCTTAAAAAGATTGTTTCTATTAAAATGAATTCTCATATTCACTTTCCCAATTTCTCACCATTTTCCACGTAAGGGTTTTGAAACACCTTGCAGCTACTAACGTAATAAGTCTGTGATATCTCTGTGAAGAAGAGAGAAATTATTCTCATGTGCTTTAGACTGATTCAGCACTGCTTGTATTAGTGGCAGGTTTCATCTTGATTCGCTTTTTCTAGGAGTAGAGATTGCTCATGTGTATAACCTGTTTACAAAAGAGTTTATGTCAAGACACTGCTACAAAATGGACACAAATGATCTTAACAGACTAAAGAATATAAAAGGAATTTAATGTACAACAAAGACACAATGAATCACAGAAAAGAAACAAAACGCCTGTGTAGAAAAAGGTATATCTTTGGTGTCAGAAGCACCAATGTTCCCCAAATTCAGAGACACATAAGCAGTTACCAGACTATATCACCACAGTAGAAACAAACTTTTGAATTGAAATGAAGATATTTTGACACTTGACTTAGGGGGGGGTTTATTTTTGGTAGTATAAATGTTTACTTCACCTATGTCATAAAATGAAATCTGTATTTCAGTTGTAATTTTTGTGAATATCAGACTTACCAGGAGATTTATTCTGAACACCTATTTTTTTGCATGGGGAGATTTACCAGTAAAAAAGGGAGTGAGTACATGACTGAGGAATTAGTGAAGGGGGTATTAGTTTTCTCATAGCACTGTGTGGTTTTGCAAAAGCTCTGTGTTACATGATGACCAAGAAGGCTATACAGCTCCATTCTGCTGCTGCAGCTTCATCCAACCTAGATGTGGCTTCGGTACAACACTAACATTACAGGAAAACAAGCCCAGGAAATTTCAGCTGCTACAGCCTGTTTATCAGAATGCTTTTCTTCCTCCCACAGTTGTAATTTAGCAGTATTTACTAATCTGTTTCTAGGGGAAATTAAGGGCTGGATTTCACTGCAGTAGCCGAATCTACTTACTCCTAAGCTATTTGGATCAGTAGACCCCTTAATAAATCAAGAGGCAGCAAGAAGCAAGGGAAAGTGAACTTCCCTGCAAGGATCCTTCACTGCTTCTTGCTGGGGAAAGCAGCGGTATTCACTTCCCCTGTAAACTCATCAGATATTGGGTTTGCTGATTTCCAAGGCGTACCTCATTGTCCCCACGGACTCTTCTCAGGTTTGGGGCAGGAGCATTCTCTACCTTTTCTGTTGAATCTGTGCCCCTGCACAATGAAGTATTTCGATTCATGAGGCCAGAAAAGGGAAACACAAGCATACACGAGTTGTTCATGACTTCTACCTAAAGGGCAAGGCATGAGGAAGACAAGAATGCTCAGTTTTGGTCCTTGTTCATTAACTATTTCTGTATTTTGCTCCTTTACATGCAGCTATCACTGGGTAAAATCTATGAAGCAGGGTACTAATCCTCTTCACAGCTGAAGCCTCTCTCATTTGGCTGTCAGCTCAAAAGTTTGCTCTCTTTTTCTCAGGGCCCTGTAACATTCTTATCTAAGCTGCCCGTAGCTTTCCTCTTCATCTGTTTTTGTACTGCTTCTAGCGCTTCTTTGTTCGTTCCCACACAGGCAAACAGGCACAGTAGGTCCAGTGAATTCTTTGTGCATTGAGTATACTGCACATCAGTACAGTACATGACTGGTAGGTCTGGCATGTCTGGGAAATATTGAACCGCCTGTGCATGCAATCCAACATGTCTGGGATTTCCATGCTGGCTATGTTCACAAGTCCTGGAAAAATACCTACATATTTTTCATAGACCAGTTCATTTTTCCACATGAAGGGATTAATACACTGTAATCAGTTCACTTGTCATCTTTTGATAAATGAAGCTTATTGCATTCAAGTCTCTGATCATGTATTGTGTTGTGCAGCACCCTCTGTAGTACTGAAATCACTTTTGTGATTCCTTTCCGCACAATCTTGGGCTTGTGAACATTGTTTTAAAAATACAGCCGCAGGAACTGTATGCCTCATTTGAAAAGCGATCTCAGCGACACTATACATAGAAGGTAAAACCCATTTATGTGCCTCATCACTAAAAGAGGTGACCAAAAGGCAGTATTTCCAGTTCATAGGAAATGTTTTTTTTACAGACTGCTCTCACCCAAATCACAGTGGGTTTTTCGGTGGAAACTTCTGGTGAATCAAAAGTACTCTGACCCCTGCAGGTGCTTAGGCAAACTGACACGAGCGAGCTGAGGGAAGAACCTGTGTTTTTGAGGAAACAGAACAAAACTTCTTGCTTGGTGCGTTGCTATGCCTGCGAGTATTGCCCATTTGCTGCAACATTCAGAGTTTGTGCGTTTGCCTAACATGACCTGCAGAGCGTTTTCCTGAGTTACTGCTTTCCAGAATACAGGGATACACAATAGTTTTGGCTGTTCTCAAATGTATACATCTGGTTTGTTTATACCAAAACATGGTGCCTTGAATGAGATTGGCTTGTCAGTTACTTTCCAAATCTATTAAAAAACATAGCATGGTATCAGTTCAAACACTGATGCCCAGTAGATGGCTGCTTCTCATTGCCCATTTGTTGTTGAGATATGTCAGTTGAATGGCCCTAATCCAGGTAATGTATGCTGTATTGATAGCACTTTATCACAAGAATGATGTTTCATTGAAAAACAGACTAATGCCTTGCAAACTGTTGGGGCTCATTAAAACATTTGTAGCTCTTGAAAAATAATCTTCCACAATTCAGTTCAAGTTTTGAATAAATCAGAATATAGTCAGCTATTCTGATATGATAAAACATATTTAATAATAGACAAATATGGGAAATGCTGTCTTTTACACAAATATGGAAGTGCTTTATTTTTCAGCATCATGTTACACGGCTGTACTGCTTCCATTAGTAATGGGCCTGTGCTAGTAGCAGGGAACCTTTGCTACCAGAAGGCGTTTAGGCTGGAGCGAACGACATTGAATTACGGTGCTTTTGAAAACACACTAAAGTGGTACACCATTGCTAACAAAACTTTACACCTGAGTTTCTTCTGTTACTGGTAGCAACTTGCCCTTTGGCTTGCCAATGGGGAGCTCTGCCCTCACACGGCAGCTCCGCCGTTGACACAAGAACTGGTTCTTTCTGCTAAAGCAGACAAGCGCGTGGGACTGGAGAAACTGTAGAAGCCATACCTTGGCACTCTCCGTAATAACCTATATTAAGTTTCCAGAACCTCTCTCCTAAAATTTCCCACATCGCTGGCACCGGTATGCGCAACCCAAGACTTTCCAGGCTCAGCACCGTGCAGCTGACACAAACCCACCTGCCGAGTAAATGACTTCATTCTCCCGGTCGCCTCAGCTCCGGGCATTTCTGACAGCGGAACACGCTGCTCCCGGAGCCGCCCTCGCACCCCGGGCAGGGCGTGACACGGCAGCAGCAGATCCCGCTCCTCGGTTACACCGAGGGGCTGCCCTCGTTAAGCCAAGGACAGCCCGTTTCTCTGCCCTCTCTTCCGCCCGGTGGCTGCCGCCTGCGGCTACCGAGCGCAGACAAGTCAGCACTTCGCCCTTCGGCAGCATCGTTCATTTCATCGTCCCTCCGGTCGCTCCTTCGTCCCGGCTCGGGGGCAGGCAGCTCCCTCCAGCCCCACTCCGCCGGAGCCAGCGGGGCGCCGAGCGCCGCCGCCTGCCCGCCCTTCGGGGGCGCCCCCGGGCAGCACCTGGCTCC
>VWYH01005844.1:0-85100 GCA_013399365.1 Pampusana beccarii | reverse complement strand
TGCCGCCCGCCCCGCTCCGAGGCACACCGGCCGGCTCTGGGCAGCGGCGGCAGCCGCTCGGCGGCGAGACGGGCCGGGAGCCGCGGCCGCCTCATGTCCGGGCGCCAGCGGACACCACTACCGCCCCGGCGTCGGTTCTGGGTGCCGCGGTCCAGGGGCCAGGCGCGGCACCTCCGCTTGTTTACGAACGGACGTACGGGCGGCCCGGGACAGCGCTCCGGCACCACTGCCGCGAAAGCGGGGCGGCAGCCGCTAGGGGCGGCGGGGCAGCCCCTCCCGCCCCCGCGGAGCGGCTCAGTCACGGCTCCGCGCCCGCGGGGCAGCTGGTGGGGGCCTGGTGGGGGCCTGGTGGGGCCTGGCTTGCGAGGCCGGGGCGGGGAGCGGGCGGCTCTCCCCGTGCGGGGCGCAGGGGCCGTTGAGCCGCTCCCCGTCCCGGGTCCTCGCGCCCCTCGCGGCGGGGGGGCCGATGGAGAGGGAGTAGCAAGATCTCACCTCCGCGGCTCGCCCCTCGCCGCCCCGCTGTGCCTGCGCCCTTCGCGNGGGGAGGGGGGGGCGGGAAGGGGAGTGGGCGGGCCCAGCCTGGGCGGCCTCCAATGAGGAGGCGCGAGCAGGCAGCGGAGGTGGGGCGAAGATGATCACCGCCCAATGGGGGAAGGGCAGAGGGCGCACTTGGAGCGGGTTGAGGCGCAGGCAGGCGGCGAGTCGGATTCGGGCAGCGAGCGGGGCAGAGGCGGGCGCTGCTGTTCGCACCCGGGNTGGGGGCCTGGTGGGGGCCTGGTGGGGCCTGGCTTGCGAGGCCGGGGCGGGGAGCGGGCGGCTCTCCCCGTGCGGGGCGCAGGGGCCGTTGAGCCGCTCCCCGTCCCGGGTCCTCGCGCCCCTCGCGGCGGGGGGGCCGATGGAGAGGGAGTAGCAAGATCTCACCTCCGCGGCTCGCCCCTCGCCGCCCCGCTGTGCCTGCGCCCTTCGCGGGGCCCTCTCCCTCTCCCTCCCCACCCCCTGCGTCCCCTGCAGGCAGAGCTGTCCCCCGGGCAGCCGCCAGCCCGTACCCGCGGTTTGGCGCCGCCGCCTCGCTCCGCTCCGCGCTNAGGAGAAGTTTGGCTGAAGCGGCCGCCGCGAGAGGAAACTTTCCTCCGGGGGCCAGAGGCGGGGGCGGCGGGAAGGAGCCGCGGTGCGCTTGGGTCCGCCGCCCGGCGAGGGGGCTTCCGAGAGGCTCCCCCCCGGCCCAGGGCCGGGCTGCGGCGGCCGGGATGTACCTGGCAGCGGTCTCGGCGGGGAGGAGACGCCCGGGCGGAGACGGCGGCTGGCACCTGGCAGCGGCGGGGTGGCTGTTACTGCTGGCCCTGCTGCTGGGCGAGTCGGGGACGCGGGCTCTCGTCTGCTTACCCTGCGACGAATCCAAATGCGAAGAACCGAAGAGTTGCCCCGGTAGCATCGTGCTGGGAATCTGCGGTTGCTGTTTCATGTGCGCTCGGCAACGTAACGAGAGCTGCGGGGGAGTCTACGGGCTGCACGGAGCTTGCGACCGGGGCTTGCGCTGTGTCATCCGCCCGCCGCTCAACGGAGACTCCATCACCGAGTACGAAGTGGGGGTCTGCGAAGGTGAGAGGCGGCGGGACATCGTCCATCCATCTATCCATCCATCCCCCGGGGTGGGGGTACTCGCTGGGCGGCGGGGAGGGAGAGAGGGCGCACCGGCGACGGTGCGCCCTCCTTCCCTCCCCGCCGCCCGCATGTCCCATCTGCGAGCATGTTTCTTAAGCTTTTCTCCCTAAAGCCCCTCTATTTAAAAGTTTTACCCTTTATTTTCTTAGCATGAACTTCCAGGCTCTCCCACTTCTCGTTTTCCATAGCGCTTCACTAGTTTGCTAATAGCTTATGCCAGCTACTGATGCCCAACTAAAATTCCTTGGGAAAGGGTTTGGCAGATTGGAGATCGGCGGAGGTCAGTTGTGCACACATGATGCCTGTTCTGGATTCCCTTCTCTGTAAGGAAACACAAAGGCTGATCATCTGTTGTAAAGTTTTCCTTCCTGTTCCTGTCACTTAATATCTCCCCGCCTGTCTGCTTCGATGTGTGATAAGAGATGTCTCTTTCCTTGCTGGAGCGTCAAGGGACAGGGAGAAATCCCCATGGCAGGACTCCTTTCCAAGTCACTTACACTTCCTGCCGGCTGCTTGTGAGGTGATGAATCGCTATGAAATGCAAGAGGAGTTCATCGTCGTTCCTCGCCCCCCTCCCCCCCCTTCAAATATTCTATTAGAGTCCATTGGATTTTTTTTTTTTACATGTGTAATTTAACGAAAGGCCAAAGACAAATTTTTAGTCTCTTTTTGTCTCGTCCATCTAACTTCCTTTCCCCTCAAGTTTAGGGAAAACATGGCGCTGTAAAGAGATTACAAATAACCAGTAGTTTGGGATATGTATAAATGTATGCGAGACTCGGAGCAGGAGCTTCGACAATTCTGGAAAAGGAGAGGGAGCCGGTCTCCTCTCGGCGGGTAGAGGGCAGCAGAAAGTCCAGAGAGCTGGTGAGGCAGCATCTGTCCAAAAAACTTGCATTTAAAATGATGCACTGTTTTGAGAGAGCTAAAAGCGGTCATTTTTAGTGGGCAGCTGACCTTTGTCCTGGTGCTCATTATTAGTTTAAAACTCCATTTGCCTCCCTAACAAATAAATTGCAAACCACAGCAGAGCAGTGCGGTGTGTCCCGCCTGTACTGTAGCCAATGCCATGAGCCTCTGCAGTTGTTGCCTGGGTAGGACCAGCTCCAGCGTTAAAAGCTCTGTTGTTAAACAATTAAAAATGGCCCTAAAGTACTTTGAAGACCTTGGTTGAGGCCATGTTGCTAAGTATGTACGTTGTTATACTTTCTTACTGTTTTTAATATGTATTGGAAAAGTTTTCTTGAATAGAAAAGTACTAACAAAGAAGGAAAAGGTACTTTAGAAACCTACCTGGTTTTGGATGAGTTTTTCTTTTTGCATGTTTTCAAGTAAGAGTTCGGCTTAAACAGCTTTCCTCCTCCCCCTTGGTTAAAGGAACTAAAAGCCTGCAGTCATGAAATGCCTTAATGTTCCAACTCCCTTACTGTATCGCAGTACAGACGTCTCTGGCAGTTTAGGAGTATTTCATTCCTTTGAAGTGATGCAATCTGTACGTTGCTGTAGTTCAACTCGTAACACATCCCATCTACTGTTGAAAATAGTATGAAGCATTTGCTGGCAAGATTGCATTTCAATTAGTGTTGTGGTTAGGAACTAGTTCCAGCTGTCCCTATAGGAATAGTCGGGGAGATAAGTTATCTGTTTAATTTTCATTCTTGTAAATTAAAAGCAACTGAGCTGAACTGTCAGCCTAATACATAGTCCTGGAATACTTATTAAATGATTTGTCAGGCAGCTGCCTCATTCTAAGCAACAAAAATGATGTATTGTTCTTCATGGTGTGTGTTGTGCACAACGGGTGGCAGCAAGTAAGAAAGGAGACTTAATGTCCTACCTTTGATGGCTAAAATGAGGCTGATTAGCTCTGTTTTTTTGCTTGTGACCTGAACGGTTGTGCAGTTTACAGGCACACGTGCAACAGGGTAGGCTGGTGATGCCCGATGTGAGTAGTACTAAGCTATGCCTTTATCCATTAACAGAATAAAAGCTACTTTTAAAAATCTTGCCTACTGGGAATGCAAAACCTTCTCTACCCTGCTTCAGGGAAGGGGAAATAGGAGTGACTTATAGAACTATGTGAATAGAAATTGATGTTTTTACTCTCCTTCGTCTCTTCAGCCTTTTCTTTCGTTGCAATTTTTTACACTGAAATGACCCCTACTGGCTACAGTTATAAGCATATATTTTTTATCATTTTTGAAGCTTCAGGAGTGTGTTATTTCAGAGTATCAACACATACTAGGCTACAGAAAACTTCAAGAGCTGGAATTGCAGCAAGTAAAAATACTTGTCTTTTAACTCAGTATTTAACTCACTTGGCATGAGTGGACTCCCCAATGCCTGATGGAGAAGTCTCCATGGCATCTGTCACTGGTAGCCTCTCTTTCTGAAACTAGAAATTGAGTAGTTTTTGTTAAACCAGTGTTTATTCATAAAACCTGTTGCTGATTCTGCACTCTACTTTTCATCTTTCTTAAACCTGAAGGAAGTCCTTGTTCATCTCACCACCTTAATTGTTTATATCTTTATGCAGGTCTAAGGCTCCATTTGTAGCATTATCCTGAAGTATGTAAATGTTCTTCCTGAATGCAGTTGTATTCTTGGTAAAGAATAATTCTGAGGTCGCCTTCCCCCGGCACGGGTGGGTACTTGTCCTTAAGGGCAGTCTTGAGACTTTAAACACCTCCAGCCTCTCTGTGGCTTTACAGAGATGCTGCTGGATTGGTTCAGTGAGGTGTCGAGAGCCTGGAACTCCTTCCAAATGCTTCTAGCGTTCAGAAATTTTGAACTCAAAGCAGAGAATCTGCTTGCTCTCTGCCTTTGAAGGTAGATCTAGATTGTCCCCTAATTAGACTGGAGTTCTCCAGGAAGCTGTTAGCTTTGGCTTCTGCAGCAGTCCAGCCAGGCAGCGCTGCTGCTTTCTCGGGAATCGGAAAGCCTTGGAAAAGCTCTGCCGAAGAAGTTCTGTTACTTTGTGAAGGCTTTTCTATGATTACTCTTTTTTCTTGGCTCTATTTCAACACTCCCAATTTCTGATGCTTTTAGATGAAGAGGTCTTGGTTGCTTTGCTGAATTCTTCTGAGGCATAACAGTAGCATGTGAAATAATGCTGAGAATGAGTTGATGTATTTAGCTGTGTAACAGAAACATAACTTAGGTTTTTGTGATATATACTTGAAAAGCAAAGTTAACAAGACTACTAGTTTTACTCTGTCCTTAGGTTCCTCTAAGACTATATTATACTTCCATATGAGTTAGCCTCTAGGTAGCCATTGAAAGAAGGTATTTCTGCTCCGGTAGCTTACCAGTACAATGTAGTACTTTGGGGGTTTTTGTTTCGGTGGAGTTTGAGGTGGGTTTTTTTAGAGGCAGGGCATACGTTGTTGCTATGTTGTTTTTGCCTACTGTAGCTAATTTAAGGCTTGCCTTGAATATGTGGGACTTGTTTGCCTTGTGTGTAGCTTCTGAATGGGGGTTCCCTTGGGACCAGGGGAAAGCTGCTGTAGCAGATTTTGGGCAAGTATCAGGAAGTATGTGGGTTAATCCTCTAGGATGATGATGGAAGCTTGCCCTGCTGTGGCTCGTCCTCATCCCTTCTAGTGAACTGCAGCTTTTTGGGAGCTTGGAGTGTTACTGTCTGACTCCTTGTTGGGACAAGCAGGGAGAGCTTGGGTGTCCCCCCCACCCCAGACCTCTAAGCCTCCTGTGAACTAGCTATCCTCCCCTAGGAACGTGGAAGAGTATAATATATAAGGGCACAATAAACTGCATGTAACCAAAATGTAGTGAAACTGGAGCTGATGAAAATAAATGAAATTTTGAAAACTTAGCTTTTTTCAAAGCTGGGAGGAGGAGAGCTAAGCTTGAGTCGGGGAGGAACAGGCATAGGTTTACACGCATGCTAATGGAGTTCTCTTCTGCTTTTCTGAAGTGAGAACAACTTGCTTACAGACTTGCTAGTATTTTTACCACAAGTAGTGCTTCTGTAGCTAGTACCATTGTTTTCAGTTGTTTTTGGTCCTGTGCTCTGTATCTAATGGGTCAATGGACACAACAACTGGAACACACAACTAGAACATAATGCTTTGTTTTCAGACAGACTTCTGTACAACATGCTTGACTTCTTGCCTGTAATGCAGTCCAGACCCCTGAAGATCAGGTAGTATTTTGCTTCAAGTAGGAGTTACTGAAGTTCAAGTGATGTAGAAGTTGCGTGTGGGTAATGTTTGTTTGTATCTGTTTGACTGGAACAATATTGCTTAGTTTTCTTGACTTTTTGTTTGTTTTTCTTACTCTGTTATGTAGCAAATGGCTGGGAAAATGTCCAAACAGTTTTGATGTCCACGTGTGTATAAAGAACTTCCACCACTAACCTCAAGTGTTAGAACTGATGATCTAGTTGGGGACTTGATCAGTATTAAGTGGTGCACCAAATGATTCTTGGTGTGAATACTTGGTTCAAAGACTGTCAGCAATTCAGACTATTGGGACAAAAAATGGAAAAATTATTCGTGGTGTCAAGAAAAAAATATAACAAAAGTTACTGACCTTGTGAAACTGGAATGAGAAGTAATTATTTGGTGAATGTTCAGCTTCTGATATGTTAGTCTTGACCATATTTAAGAGTCCTCTTCCCCCGCCTCCTCCAGAAAACTCTTGCTAGGCACATGCTGACTTCTTATGCACAGGCTGGATGATTTGTAAGCTATTTCTACTCTAACTTGTGTCAATGCCAAAATCTCAACATCAGTAAGAACATGTAGCTTTGAGCATGGCACTGAATTGGAATTAGATCAGGTGCTTATTTGACTTGGAAATGTTTTTTTTCTGTTTCTAGGCATCATGTTTTGATTTTAGAAATAACTTGGTTCCAGTATTTCAACAAAAATGAAGTGGAAAAGTCCAGAAGATATGAGGAGGGATATTGATGCAGGAATTCATAGGTTTTTGCTGTTGGGGATCAGTACAGTTAGTTTAAAACTAGCAGTCTCACTGTGGATAGGCTGAATGACTAAATCTCTTAACTGCTGTTAAGAGGAATATTTTTAATTTTTTTTTTTTAAAACTATTTGATCTTGCATGACTGTGTGTTGAGCACCCTCTGCTGATGTGAATTTTTCGCTATAGAAGATGGTTATTTCATCAGGTTCCCCAAAATCGCGCTGCTTATGAAGATTTTTTTGTTGTTGTTGTTTAAACTGCCTTCATACTTGTTGGTAGTTCCTGCATCCTTAGGCATGTTTGCTGTTTTAAGTACCCTCTAGCTGATTCAAGAATACTTGTGTAAATTAACTTTCTGCATAATACTTAGTCAACCAAAATGTCATTTGACTGACAGGTGTATTATGCAATAATTAATCCATTAACATGGTTCAAAAATGCCTTTTTCTTCCCCTCCTTCCTTTGCACCCCTCTCAAGGATTCTTCATCTCAATGAGTAAATTTTATAGCGTTTTGCAGGCAGGACCAAATGTTTCTCTGTCTTAATGGATTAAATACTTTGTTGAAGTGACCTATTAAATGTCTCTTGTGACTTGTAAACTGCTTTCATTTGAAAATGCATTTAATCCACAGGGAACGTAAACTTGAAAATGATGAGTTCAGGGTTTTGCTTGAGACTTCAGGTGACATCAGTTGTGTAGTCTGACAACGTTATGTTTTAAGTCTGCTGTTTGGTATGTATGCACGCAGTTTGGAAAAGGACCGATACTGATGTAGTGTATAGTGGTAAGTTTCGCTGTGTACAGAAGCTTTCTGAGATAGGAAGACAACCTTATATAAAGGCTATCTGGATTAAATTCCACATAAGCATATGGATTAAAAGATGATCCCTGAGGGAGCTCTAATCTAAACAGACTAGTTTGGCCATGTTTGGAGGAAGTAAGCCCTTAGTAATGTATTGAGATGAAGAATGAAAGCAGTTCACACCTTTACCAGAGGCATAATATTCAGTCCCTGGCAGCTTTCACTGGGTATACTGGATACTTCAGAATCTGCAAATCATGTTAAGACCTTGTGGGTTGTGAGTGTGCAAGTCTTTCGACAAGAAAACAAACAGGAGAAGACAGGGTTGTGGCCAGGAGGAGAAGCACCAGCTTGGTGGCACGCACCCATTCCTGTGTTCTCATTCCCAAAGCTTTAAGCCTTATATAGCAGCTACTATATATATACATATATATATATATTTATATATAGCTTACTGATAGGCTTCAGGTGGGTTTGATTTTTTTTTTTTTTTTTTTTTTAATTAGTGAAAAGCCTAGAAAGTGTAACTTTTCTGACTCTGCGAACTCATTCTGTTGGGTTAATTATCCTTGAAGCAAATTAAACTTCAGGGTTTTGCTATAGCCTGTGTTGTGCTCTGTTCAGGAGTTTTTTTTCCAGAAAGGCTGGATCTGTGCTTGTGGAGGTGTTTCTTCCCCTCACCGATCGGTTGTTGATAAAAAGTTGGGATCATACCGATAATGGTATTATATGTGCTAATGTAAAATGGATAATAGATAAAAGCTTTGATAATAGATGATTCAAGTTAATGTCTATCTCGAAGTTAGGTTTTAGAAAAAGAAAAAAAAGCCATGATGCTAATTCTAAATCCAAGCTATGTAGAGTTTTTCTTGTAGTCTTCTGTGGCTGAGAAATTCGGTGTAATTCTTCTGAAACATCCTGTAATTCTGGTGTTCAGTGATGCTGTGTTAATAACTTGGGGGACTGGGGGAAGTGGCAAAAGGTTTAGGATATCAGATTTCTTGTGATAGTGTGGACTGTTCTTGGTATAGGTTGCTTTATTCATAGCCCTGTTTCAGAATTTGTCTTAAGCAAAACTTTTCTTCCTTCAGTAAGGTGCCAGCCAGCTACTTGTTTGCAGTGAAGCTGATGTGTGCTGCTTTACCTGCAGGCTTCTGAAGCGTGTGGGTGCAGTGTGCAACTTGGAGAAAAAAAAAGTTATTGGAATTTTAGCCTCCTTTGGAAAATGAATACAAAGGTTTGGTGCAGTTATTTTTTTGTTTTAAGAGTTTTCTAGAGCTAGAGGAAAAATCTGTTAGGACAACTGAAACACTGCTGTCCATGCTCATTCTAATCAGGGGAGTACTGGCAGGGGCTGCATCTGACCATTTAAACCCTGGGACACTGTGTGATATTTTCAGTCAACTTTTTACAAACAACATGTCGTTCTGGTCACAAGATTAAAATTTGCAAGTCTTTTTTTTTTCAGGTGTTTAAATGTCTAGGGATCAGACTTCAAATTGAATTATTTATCTTTTCAGACCATCTTTGGGGAAGAAGGCTATGGGAAGTATTGTTGAGTCTTATTGGGGAGAACCCTGATAGTGGAAGTCTTAAAACAAAAGCAAACAAAAAGAAGTCAAACAAAACAAACCCAGAAAAACACTTAAAAAAAAAAAAAAAAAAGTTGTGGGGGGGAGGGGTACCTGGAGAACTGAAATACCTGCAGACAGTGTGGGTAAGGGAAAAATTTTAAACTTGGAATAGTTGTGTGCGTCACATGCTTCACTTAATGCTTCCATTTATCTCCTTGCTTTCCTTGTGGCTTTTGTGGAGCTTCTGATAATTGAGTGCAAAGCTGGTTTACTTAAATACTTTCTACATTCCTTAGTATGAAATAGCTGCCTTGACACACACAGAGCTGCTGCAGTGAAAATCTTTTCTTGCTGTGATGGATTTGATCACCTGAGATACACACTCTAGTTGGAATAAGTTAAAGCAGGCAGTCGAATTTGAGACAAACCTTGTGTGTATAGTGTTCCTGAGGTATCTAAATGTTATGATACGGTTTTGCTTTCTAGCTTTGGCTAGAAATTTTATCAGGAGGCTGCGAAGCCCGTTTGTACTGACGTGCATTCCACATGAAGATTTGGTCTTAGAAAGCAAACCCTTCCAAAAGGTGGAAAAACTGCTTTATCATAAGACTCTCAGCTGTGTGTCTTGCATAAAAGTTTCTGCCATCACTGGTCCCCGATTCATGACTTCATTGAAGGAATAAGTTGTACTGGCTGCAATCCTCTCCCCTGAGTTCAAACTCACTTCAAGGCTAGCCTTCCCTTCTGGTTTTCAAGGTCTGGGGCTGGGTTTCAAGCATTCCTTAGTGGTGATTAGTCATTTCTATTGTTTAGCTCCTCCAAAACATGAATTTCCTTTCCATCGTTCTTTTTTCCTGTTCAAAGAGAAGCCAAAGCCTACTGGCAAGAAGTATTTCCTTTTTTTTTTTTTTTGAAAGTCTGTAGAATCCTGTCAGAGTCTCATACCATCTTAATGAGTACCGCTGATTTGAAAATGCTGTTGTGTATACCAGTGTGTTGGGGTGGTAGGGCTCAGACCAGGGGTCTGGTTTGATGGAGGAGCTTCTGGAAGGGTCCCTCCTGTCCCAGAGGCCAGTCCTAGTCTTGGTAAGGATCACTTCTGTCTCACTGTGAAACCCGTTTTCTCTCCTCCTTCGAATACAGGATTTAAAAGGGTAAAGAATCTGTAAGATGTGACTTAGACCATTTCACTCTCAGACGAGCAATGTATTTGGTGGTCACTTTGCTCTTTTGGCATCCTGAGAACCTGTCTGTCATGCTTTAAAAAAGCAGGGGTAGCTGAATAACGTGCTGCAGTTAACTGTAAATTATGGGAGTTGGCTCTGCTCGTTACAGTTATGTTTACCCCTTCACCCTTGAACTGTAATTTAAGATTATTGTGGGTACAATTCTTTTATATTAGTTTTCAACAGTGATACTCTAGTGACTGTTCCTGTGTGGTGCTTGCTGGTTTGAGGTGATTTCATTGTCTTTTTAAACAGTGAAGGAGAACAGTATATGGTACAGCTGTGGTACTGTGTTGTGAGTGCTGGTATGTGGGATTTAGCATGGAAAAAGTGATGGAATGCTGCTTAGCAGAGACATATTTCTCAGACTATTTCCCAGACTGGCCCTGTTGTTTAAGGACCTCTTGTTCAACTCATTAATGCCTTAATCCTCTTCCCTGCTTTAGATGCATGCTATGACAGGACTTGGGAGTTCAGCAACCCAGAGCAGCACTCGAATTGTTAGCAAGTTGAAACATTTGCTTTGCACAAAGCCAGTGATTATATGAATGATGGAAGAAAATTAAAGTTTGCAATTAACATGCTGCGTCCCCTCCCACGGCTTCCTTATGGTCTGAAAGCACTCTTAGAAGAATTCAAAGAGTATTATGTCCAAGACTTAACTTTGGTCTGAGTAAATGCAGAACTACTTTATTGTCTGAAAAGGGAACTTGCCTGAATGAGTTGGAAAGAGTGGGGAACTGCATGCAGGTGTAAATAATTTGAAAGGGTGACTTTCGAACTATAGTTATTTGCCTGCTGGGAGCATTTTAACCACTTCTAGGCATGTGTGCAAAAGGTAGTTGAGTGGCTATATATGACAACCCAATGTCAAGTCAGGACTGCTGAAAAGAGTGGCCCTTCCCTTTTTTGCCTCTACCTGATCATGCCAGCACAATGAGATGGTGAAAATTGCAGCTAAACTATCATCAGTTTGGTTGAAAACTAACAGTTTGCTTGGGCTGCTTTTCAGCTGGATTCTGTCTAAACACTTAGTGTTAAACACCTACTCTAGAAGTCAGCTAGTGGATAGGATGCACATACTAAGGTTTGAGAGGCTCTTAGATTCTTACATTTGGGTTTTGTCAACCCCGCTTGCAGAGAAGTAAAGCATTCACAAATGATTACTTCTCAATTTCTTCCTTCATATCATCCAAATTTCTGAGAGAAATGCATGAAAGAGCACTCTTCTGAAAAGGAAGCCACAGAGGAGGTCAAAACAGAGCATTCAGGAAAATGTTTTTGCTGCAGTCTGGAGTTGTTAATGAACTGCCCCAGGTCTCCAAATCACTGGTGTGTAAAAGTTTGGGTTTTTTTGGAATAGTCCACGGGACATGATGACTTTTGGAATAACACAGGTTAGGTTATATGCTTCACAGAGCCTAGACTTTGTTCAAGGCATGTTTCCATTATCAGTTGCAATATTGCTGACCTCTAAACAAGCAATAATCTTGTAGTGAACCACCATTCATCTGCATCAAGCAGAGCACTAGTTGCCTTTGCATCAGGTATCTAAAGCTTTGAGTTGAAGTGAGACACTGAATTCTTCCCTTTAGCTCACATGAGTGCTTTCATGCGTGTTGTACCTTTCATTCCAGGGAATTCCGTTCTGCCAATACTGATGTGACTTCTGAGGGTTTCCTCTAAGTGGTAAACAAGTATTCATTTAACAGGACCTTTAACTTCTGGTCATAAAAGGACAAAATCAGCTAGGAAAAGGGGTCTTAAGTCTGCATGAACAGTCACACTAGACTTTCTATTGATTTACTAAACTAAAACAAGCTATTTGTTTTCTAAATGTTTTCTCCTTTACTGATGGAAATCTTGTTACTAAAAGAAATTGTATGAGAAGCAGTCTGGTAAAAGATGTCCAGGCTAGAACTGAATTTGCATTCTTCCTGTCTGAATGTCTCTTTGTTTTATATTCACTTTCAGTAACGAAAAATACCTCGTTTCAAGATAACATGTTGTATGTATAGTCTGCAAGTATTCCTGAAGGATTTATCTTCCTTTTAATGGCTACTGAGCTCGTTTTTGAGCAGTGTGGCACTGTATGTGCACCTGGTATTGGGCCATGTACTTCCTATGCACCTCCTTTTCTGCTCCCATCTGAAAAGCCGTGAGAGGTGGCGGGTGAGATACCAAACACTAATCTGTTCTGGAAATCAGACAATATCGTGGGTGGTGCCATAGTGTGTGGTGCATCTGCATTGAGATGTTCTGCCACAAGTAAGGGGTAGCTCTGCTTTCCATGCCTGGTGGGTCCCACCTTACATGGGGCGAGCGGTTCTTGTGTAACAGGGACTCTTATGTCTCCGTCAGCCTTGAAAAGACGTAGTGCTGAAATACCTCGGGGCAGAAACTCACACATGGTCTGAACTGGTGTTCTGGAAAAGCAAAGTGTGCTGTCATCGCTGTCTGTGTGTCCCACCTGCCTGCGCTGCGGTGTTCTGAGGAGGCTGGTGGGTAGAGTAGCTCTGGGAGCCGGGCCCAAGGATGCGCTGCCGTGTGGGCCCTGAGGCTGGCAGGGGTCGGGGAGGAGAGCCTGTGCGTCAGGAAGAAGGGGCAATTCAAAGTGTTTTCTTAAGACTGTTGAAACAGACTGATCTGGATGATGCTGTGGTCCCTGTGGTTACAAAATTTCAAACACCAAGTTTTGGAGCATAGCTATAGACCCTTTTGTTCTTCTCATTACGTGGATTGCGGCTGCGATTTGTAAAATACAAATTGTCCAGGCTGTATTCCGGCTTCTCAAAAACAGGATGTATTATTGTTCTCCAAATTCTCCTTTTTTTTTTCCTCCCTCTGCATGCATGGCCTCGTCATGATGGAAGTGTCCCAAGCATCACTAAAGTGGCATCGTCTCTTGAAGGAATTTTAATAGTTTCTCTTCAGGAATTTCTATACTTCCTTTGACTTCTATTGATACATTTGCTGTATGGGATGATATGTTAACTTCATCTGGAGGAAAAAAAAAAAAAAGAAAAAAAAGAGTCAAATTACTTCCTGGGATTAATATCTACTCTTCCTGTACTATTTTTATGGAGTAGAAGAGCCATGTGATTCCCTTCTTCATGTCTAAAATTCACTTAGTTGTGTATTCAGTGACTTTTGTCAACCAGGTACTTTGCTGACTTCTAGCAGAATGTAAGCACTTGGTTGTACAGGGAGAAACATGCCTGTGAGAATCTTCTCTGACACTTGCTGTAGGTCATGTACAGTGCTTAACTGGAAACAGCTCTTTCCAGGTGTTGGTTGTTTTTTTTTTTCCCCAAAACACGACAAACTGCAGGTTAGTGGATATTCTGCATGTTTCTGTGGGTGGTTGGTACTTGCATGTCAGTCTCAGTATGTGTGTGTGAATATACTGTTATTTACTACCGGTTTTTAGACTTCCATTGAGCGTTGGACTGCTGAATGTCAAACAGGTCGTATTTGGCTCCAGCCAAACATATTGGAAGACAGCTTCTGATAACCCCAACAAAAACAGAAAAACCCACCCTTTGTAGCTGGAACATGCCTTAACTTTTTGAAGTGTTTCTTGGCAGGAGCTGTATTGGAAACTTGCTTGTTGATAGTAAATAGAATTGGGATGAACTACTAGAAGGCACAGTGTGAAAGCTGCTGTGAAATATAGGGATCTAAAGATTGAAAACAGATATTTTTTTCCTTATGTAGTTACTGGAAGTCAGTGGGCTATCTCTGTGACTGTTTTGTACTACTTGTCTTGGTAGACAGAGAAGCTTGGAAAATGATCTGGTGCTCTATAGTGAAGAGTACCTACGGCCTGGTTTATTTTCTTCAATCTTGGATAATAAACATGTATCTTGCTTAGACTTAAGTGTTGGCGGGATTTTGCTGTATGTGCGCTTGACGTAAGGAAGCTGAGATTTTTGTGGGACTGGTAATCTTGGTGGAACTTTGGGTGGACTGGATTTATCGCTTCCTGGAGAAGAAAAAAAAAAAGTCTTGTTGCATGTAGCCTTCTAAAAGGAAAATGGGCAGTTGTACAGTGGGAACATTGGTTACATGCATTTGATGGGACTGATTCAAAAAGGAGCAGAATTATTTGAACAGTGAGACTCGTTCTGGCCTGACTAGCCCCCCATCCTTTGACAGCAAGAAGCATGAGGTGCTTGAGCAATTTTCCTAGAGTATGATGGTAAGCCAGGAGTGTTGGAAAACTCCCTTTTGGTCACATTACACAGTCAGATGCCTGGCATCTTGCAGTATTTTTGTAATAAAAAGTTATCTCTGTGGAGTGAATTCTATGTGATGTATTTTTAATCAGGTTTAAAAATGCTCTCTTTCTGACTCAATTTTGACTTCTATAACAGCTGCAGATTCTGTCCAACATTCTCACTTCCACGATAAATATAACTTCAAGTATCTGCAAAAGTTATTTCAGTTAGAATAGCACTCATTTGTACTACAGCTATGCATTTCCCCAAGACATTGTGGTTTTTCATACAGATGGAAATAAACAATGCCAGTAGCTGTAGCAAAATGGGCAATAGAACAGCTGTGTAACATGGTATCTGGCAAATCCCACAGTTTAAATTAATCCATTATTTTTTTAATGTTATCTTCTGTTTAGCACTGTTGAACTTGAAGTAAATCACATCCAACTCCAAAGCAGCTGAATTTATATGCTGTAGCTGAAATCCAATAGTGAGTGAGTTTGTTTGTTTATTTTAGATGAAAACTGGGATGATGATCAGCTTCTTGGATTTGAACCGTGCAATGAAAACCTTATAACAGGTTGTAACATAATCAACGGGAAATGTGAATGTGACACCATTCGGACCTGTAATAATCCCTTTGAATTTCCAAGCCGGGATACTTGCCTGTCGGCCTTAAAAAGGATTGAAGGTAAGCACTTGTCTTCAGTAATTCGTAGTTAGTGATTTTTCTATGCTTTTGATGAGAAGACAGGGTCTAGTATAATATGTTTTAGGATGGCTTAGGTACTTTCAGTTACCTGTGGCTTTATAATTTTCAGAAGACAGTTGTATGTTTTAAAGGAAGATAGGGCTTTGGTAAGCTACTCCAAATGAGTAGGTTTAAGAATGGAGAAACTGACACTTTGTGCTTTGTGTATTATGCAGATTTTAAGACTAAAACCATTCTGTTTATAGTTTGTGGTAGCTACCTTCCCATATCTTTAGCTGTGAAGCAGTGTGGAAAACTCTCTTTAGATGTATTGGTGTGACTGAACCATGAATAAATACAGTGGATTTTAATAGCAGAGGCATAGAAAAAGGAGCAGTTGTTGATTATACTTCTACTTTTTTATATGAATGCATGAATTGCTATTTTCCTTAGGTTTGTATAATGTAGCGTTATTTTAATGCTCTTATTTTTCAGTTTCTGTTTTGCTTTGATCAGACTTGCCTTGGACCACGTATGTTTATGCTTCTGCACACATACATGATGGTTTTTTGTGTTTGGGGTTTTGAGTTTTTTGTTGCTTATGGCTGAACTGGAAATGAGTTGGCTCAAAGCTGGAATGAAATTCTCCTGATGTATTTCTGGGGTTGTTTTGAACAACTATTGGAGATTTGATCTTGAGCCCTTTCTATGATGCTGTAGTTGCTGTTTATTTTCCAAAGTGTCCAGGAACATACAAAAGTTGATTAGTGGTGTGAACCTGCTTAATTAGTATGCTTTGAACCAATGTTTAAAGCCGTATTGCAAAAGTAAATGTATTTATAGGGCTACTAGCCATATTTAAAGCTACTGCCTTTGAGTTATGGAAGTGTGATCTTTTGACATCTGTCATATTCCTTTTGGGATATGAAAATTGATTTTGAGCTACAGCCTTTAAGCAAGGAGATCTTGTGAGAAAAATGTAGCTGGCGGAAACATGTTCGTTATCATTGGTCATGATGTTGGTCGCTAAGGGCATACAAGTGCTTTGTGTTGGTGTGGGGTGGGTTTTTTCGGTTTTGTTTTGTGGGGATTTTTGTTGATTTGTTGTTGTTTGTGGCTTTGGTGTTTTGTTATTTTTTGTTTGCTTTTGGGTTTTTTTTGTTTGTTTGTGTTTTGGGTTTTTTGTTGTTTTGTTTTTTTTTTTTCCTCCTAGGGAGAGGAGAGGCAAAACCTTTGGCCTTCTGTTTATTGCCGTACTAGTGTAGAGTGGTGTATATGGGTTCTTAAGTAACCTCACTCACCGCTTCCTTGTTTACTTGTGAATGTGTGACTAAGTCTGTAGTGGTTCAGCGGGACTCAGCATGACAATTCATCACGTGTTTAACTTGCTAAGAAAATCTGCTGTGGGTGCTTTTTTGATTTTGTTTGCAGACCCAGAAGAAATGGACTTAGTTTGTGGAATGGAATGGCTAAAGCAGGTTGATTCATTGCGTAGTTTCCCTTCAGCAATCTCTTGTTTCGAGTAAATTCCCATTTTGAAAAGAATAGTGTTTGAAGCTTAGCCATGAGGTAACAATGTTCTACATGTAAACTTTCTGGTGTGACAGTGATGGTGAAGCTGTATTTCAGAGGTGTAACTTTCTTTTTTGTTTATTTGCTTTCTTGGTTTTATTTCTTTTTTTTTGGTTGAGTGCGGAGAATGTTCTTCCAAAGCCTAAGACTATAGGGTGCCATTAATGCTTAGGACCTGTTGACTTTTATTCTTTCACAGATAGGAAGGGTAGTTGGTGCAAGTGATGAAACAACAACAGTACCCATAAATACAAGAAATCTGGCAGTTGTGACTTGAGTGTTACAGCAGTCCAGCCTTAACTCATAAGAAAGAGAACTTGCATTTGTATCCTCAGACTATCAAATCTTACTGCTGAGGAATGTTTAAAGTTAAATCCATCTTTATTGTCTAGTAGAAGGGGAAAAGTCGCAGCATAACTTGTATTTGTCCTTGTTTGAGAGTTGTGGTTGATCAAATCTTCCTACTGTGTTTTGCACTAGAAATGCTTATTCCCTCTTTCTCTAACTAGGACTGGGAATTAAATGCCAACTGCTTATGGAGGTTGTTTCTTTAAATGCATTACTTCTTGTTCTGGTAATTAAAATGTCTGCTTCATCCTGTGCCTAAGCTAATGGAAAAGAATAATAACTTTTTTTTCCCCTTGTGCTTGCCATGTCCCTGTTTGGTAAGCAAGCCAAGCCTCTTGGGTAGAGCGAGATGGCTGCTTTGGTGTGTCTGAACCAGTTGAATTCATTGGAAAGTCTCCCCTGAAACATGGCTTAGGTAGTATGCAAACTGGAGGGCTCTTTGAGCATGTTGAAATGGAAAGATCTTTCAGTTTCTTTAAGGTAAGCTATGTCTTAAACTGTAGTGTCATGTAAAAAGGGGTGATTCATAAGATCTGTTAGGTATGTCTAAAATTTTCCTGCAATCCAAAGTACTGATGTATACTTCACTCTTTTGGCTTGTCTGTTAAATATAACAGCAGGAAGATTTAAAACTAGTAATTTAAATCTTAAAATACCCTAATAGAATCTGCTGCCATGGAAAGGGAGACCCAGAGAGAGTAGTCGAACTTCCCTCTCTTCACCACGCTTGATATGGATAATTAAATACACACTGTGATTAAAAAGACCTAAGTTGAGCACCTGAATGATAGATACACCAGAATCAGAGTTTCTGAAGAAAATTTGAAGTGTCATCTAAGCAGCTACATCCATGTGTGTTCTACTTTGAGGATGCTTACTAAGCAAGTGAGACAGTTTTGTGTTGTTCAGTGACATGTGTCACTCTGCAAGATTTTTGATATTAATTATAAGTTTGTGTATCATTCACATGTTGATGAACTTCCATAACACAACTAAGGCATGGAAGATATTTGACTCCATCCTGCTGAGGGGCAAAAATGAGTAAGGTAGCTTTCCTGCTAATTATGGAGGTAATTGGAAAGAGGGAGGGTCCTCTCAAGTGAACCTTTTTGTAGTACTGTTCTTAAAAGCACAGCTGAAATAGATTTATAACTTTACAGAATATTTGACAAAATTGAACCTAGAAAATTAGTAGTATACAGTGGCATCTAGAGAAATTCTGGCTCAAGCAATTTCATTTAAGTTGCATAGCTATGACAAGTTATCTTGGGCTGTAAATGTTTATTTGAGGACCTGTATTTCAGTTTTCTGAGCAGTTGAGGCAACGCTATTGTAGAGGCCAATGGTGCTAGATCAGTGTGGCTTGCTTGCTCTGATTAAAATGAGTTATGTGGCTTTTCTTTCTTCTTTATCTCTTTTTTTTTCCCTCTTTTGTTGGATTTTTATTGTTTCCTTGAAAGATGAAGGAAGGGCACAGTTAGGATACCCCAACCATACTAAGTGTGCATATGTCCATGCGCAGGAGATGCTGGTGCTAATGCATAGAGTTTGCTGGAGTTGCCAGCTCTATCAGCCTGTATGGCTCACTGAAAGCTGCCTTTGCCTGCAGATGTGGAATCTCCTCTGTAAATACAACCTGGCAAATAACAAGCAGTGAGCTGAAATCTGGAGCTCCATTTCCAGATGTGAATGCATGTGCTAAGGGGTCGGTGCTTTTGCATGTACCTCAGTTTCTTGTGTCTTTTTGTGCTCGCACTTTCCCTTTCGAGTGCCTCTCTAGTAATCTTTTGGTTTTATCTACTTTGTCTTATACTTAAGCTTTTCAGGCTGCGTGTGGTCTGTCTTTCTGGGTTTGATGTCAGTTCTAGTTTCCTTACTCAGCTAACCCAAAGTGTTCTCTTGTTGGCTTCGTATAGGATCTTTTCCTGTTGGCTTGTGTCCAGCTGCCTTCCTGGGCTCCTCATATTTTGTTCTACCTCTACCTTTCCTTACCTGTTCTTGCTTTCTTTGCCTACCTGCTTCATACTGTTTGCAACACGCTTCACTTAAACAAGCCACATGAGGCAAATAAGGTAACTTTTCTGTCTTTCCTTCCTAAAATCTGACTGCATGGACTCTAACATCACGTTGCTAAGGTGTCATTTGGTAGGGCCCAAAAGCTGTGTTCTTTATTTTGCCTTCATCTGAGGAAACCTGTAAAGAAGGGAGTCTGTTTTAATCTCTACTCAAGTGTACATAACTTCTATAGGGGTGCTGATGTCTATTTGGAAGAAAGTACTGAGAGGCTAATGTGGGCTATCAATAATAAAGTACTGAAGACAGTTGTCATCCCCACTACTTGTCTTTCTTTTCCTGGGAAATAGTAGAATTAGATACATTTGAAAGGATTGATTTTTGTCATAGGACTTGGTAGCTAACTTCTAACTAATCTTTGTGTAGTCATACTGCAAGTGTCCAAAGACTTGTTAGTTAGAGTATCACATAGCATGAAGCACACTTATGCTTTAAAGTTCTCCCACACTTAACGTGCCTGCTTCTTTGCATGGAGCATCAGTGACTTTTCATGTAGAAGGTTTGTCTAGAAGTTGTGAACCATCCTACCATGAGGAAATGCACACATTTGGGGCTAGAGAGAAACTATCTGGAAAAGCTATCACATAACTAAATAATAATAGACTCCTGTGTTGGGGTGGGTTTTGTTTGTATAAAATGCTTTTGGTTTTTGTCTTGATGAGTGCCTGTTCTGATATGGTTCAGGAAATCCTGTGTCCTTGAGCACTGAGAGCTTGTTTCTGTTCAAGAGACTGCTAATGGTGACAGCTTGGTTGAACTTGGACTGCTGGAGTGGACTGTGGAAAGTATGGCCAGGGGGTGAAAAGTGATGAGATGCCATCTATCTGCTGAGCCACAGTAACAGGCAGAAGTCTAATAAGCTGCATCTACACGTTCTTGCAGCCCTTCTCTGCTAAGAATTGACTGCAAACAGTACAGAAGAGTTGGTTCTGCAGGCTGTGTGGGATGCTGAGGATTGGAGGTGTGGGAAGTGAAAAACAGAGTAACTTTTTTATCAAGGTACATTTGTAGGGCGTTGGTAGGTAGTAGCATTGGAAACTAGTGGAGCGTCAGCCCAATTAACTTGAAATCTTGCCTATCACATGTGAAGACTCACAAGGAAGTCAGCATCTGAAGTGAACCAGCCTATGTAGTTTCTAAGACTCTACTCCAGTTCTGCAGTCTTCTTTCTCTCCCTCTGTGCTAGGCTCTGGCAGCAGTTCAGATAGACCAGCAGAGCTTTAGAGAACAGGAACCTACAGATGTTCTCAAGCCTTTTCCTCCTCCTCTACCAGAGCAGGTCAGGATGTGTGCTCTCCTGAGCTGCTGGTGGGAAGGCAGTGTGCCTTGTCACCTTCCCCCTCCAGAGGCAGCAGGTCTTTGGGATGAATGATAGATCACTCCATAAAACTTGTTCCCTGTTGGAACAGCTGTCTCTTTTACCCTCTGGTAGGCAGGGCATCCAGTCTGTCACCAGGCGGGCTGTACGTTACTAAAAACTCAGTCTGCAGATTCTTTCAAAGATGAGAAATCTTTCGCTACTACCTTGCTTCTTCAAAGTAGTGAGGCAGCAGTGTTTGTTTTGATAATACCATGTACTGATGTGACACCCAGATAAAGGTATTCTGGAGTGCTGTGGTGTGCATAAGTGCCACCCGCCATAGCAAAGGTGGTGGTTTTGTCTCTTTCGAGTTCTCTCAATGTACACTTGAGCTCTAAGAGGAGAAACCAGTCGTCTTTATCACTTCGTACTCTACCAAAAGCATAAGTTTTTTCGTGTGAAAGTACAGCCCTTATTTAGAATACATGTGAAGGATACAGTTTATACCTTTTGTTTTGATGGAAGATGTGATTGATGTTTTAGGTGAATGAAGACCCTTCACTTGCATCTCTCTCTACATGTAAAACCTGCTATTGATACTAAGTTATTGAAACTGTTAAGTTTAAAATAATTGCTTCATGGTTACCTGGCTTGCACCTTTCCAAGCTATTCACTGCTGTCCTTCATAGGTGAAAGGAAAAGGGCTTTCAAGCTGCTGGTATCTATTAAGCTGGCTTATTGCAACATACTCCTTGCATTCCATTATTTTTTACATGTAACTGAATAACTTTATACTGGCAAATGTTGCAATACCTGTTAGACCAGTCCTGGAATAACAAATATGAGAAGGTAATTTTATTCTGAATGCTTGTTTGGTTGCTGTTAAGTCTGATTTTGTGTTAAACTTCACTTGTGTGGTCTTAATGACTGCAGCTATGCTGAAAAACTAGAACAGAATAAATCCAGCTTTATGTTGAATTATCAGGCAAGGAGGAGAGTGAAATACTTTCAAATGTGCTTAATCTGATACACTTTCCTTTCCTCTCACATAACAATTAAAGTATGTTTTTGCTCAAATAACTGAACTTTGAAGGTTGGCATATATTTGCAATAAGGAATGCGATTGTGGCAAAGGTCCATATTTTACTGTTGAACGTGTATGTGAGAGCCAAGTATTCATTTGAAGGCAAAATTTCACATGAAATGCAGAGGAAAATAGCAGTATAGCTTTCAGGCTTTGTTTCTGAACACAGAGATACAGAAGGAAAAACCATTTGATGTGGAAACCACACAGATTAGGAATGCTGATATAAACTTGGATACACGAAGGAATCTTCCAAAAACCAAAAGGGAGGAGAACTTGCTCGCTAACTGATAAGAGGGTCTTATGACAGTGGCACATCTGGCGGTGCAGTCGCCTTCACAGCATGACAGAGCAGTGTTAAATTGGGAGGACTTGTCACTTTTCTGACTCTAGCTCCTCAGAGAATTGTCCCCTGATCAAGAAAGTAGGATTTTTTTTTTTTTCTAATGTATTGGCTCTTTTAGCATGTCCCGTTTTTAAGATGAATTGTCACAGTGAACATCTGTGCCATGAAATTTGAGGCTAATGGTAAGAAAATCTTGCACAACTTTCAGGAAGGTATCAAAAGGGAAAACTGACTTTCATATTTCAGTATTCATGTGGCTGGATACCTAAAATTAGGTTTAATTAGATTATGAATAATGCTGTTTGTATTAATGGGTGAAAGACTGCATTGCAGAACCTGTTAGGAGGGAAGACTGAAGAGAGAGCTCCGAGCTGAGCAGCTGCTTAAAAAAAAGCCCTAGAAGTGTTAACATCACAGAAATTACTTACAGGTGTAAGCAACTTACACTTCTATTTTTCCTTTTCATTTTATGGAAATGAATGGTGTTTCTACTGTGTAGTAACTGGGCTTATTGTCTTTCTGTGCTATACTTGCTCGTGTGAGCTGCTGTGCAGATGTCACCCTTGCCTTTCCATCTACATCCAAATCCTTTGGGTATGTGGTGCTTATGGAGAGGCTACTGGTTCTTCAATTTGTGACACTTCAGCTTCCTTCGAACTCGCATATTCTGAGGTTGGTGTGGACAGAAATGTAACCTTAACTGTGGGTCCTGGCATAGGACCGTGTGACAAATACACCCTGCAAAGCTAGCAATCAGATGTGGATGGTCAAAGTGTGGTTGTTCTAAATACAAAGGAGCATTCTTGCCTTTTTCTGTTTTAAATGCTTACCTGCATTAGTCTGAAACTGAATACAAGATAACCTGTTGTACCTGGAGCCTCTGTAAGAGAACGAAAAGAACAGGGCAGGTACTTTAGAGCTGGCAAGATCTTGCTTTTGGTAAGTTCTGTGCCTTCCAAATGTTCTTTTCCGCGTTGTCAAGTAGGCCGAGCTCAAGTACGTCCACTGCATGTTGCAAGTTTTAATGAATACTTTTAAATTCTGTTAAAGTTGGGGAAGAGAGAGAAAATGGGGTGGGTGACATTTAGCAAAACGCTTCAGATGCAGCCTTGATTTTTTTAAGAATGGAAAGTTACCTACACGTGACAGAAGAGACATGAGAGAAGACCTCAAATTGAATGTTATGTAAACATTAGGCTAATGTTGCATACTAGCAGGAAGGTATATTCCTGTGGCACTTGGTGTGCTGGGTCACTGGTCTTGTTTTGACAGGGCAAGTCTTGTTTGGATATAGGCAGCACTGATGCTGACAGAGATAAGTGAGTGTTGGATGAGTGTGTCCAGTGATAGTGGTATCAGTGACATACTGGTCAATGTGCCGATTTTCATGCAATGGTTGTCTCTATAAATAACGAGAAACAATTTATTGGAAAATAAAGTTGTCTGTTTTGTTTGATCACCTCCAGTGGTCTCTTTAAGAGAATGATACACGAACACTTTGTAATTCTGTGTGGTTGTGTAGCATGGTGACAGAATATTTTAGCTTTCTGTCTCCAAATTTAGGCCGTGAAGTTTTTGTGTTTGTTTTTCTAAATAGAACCAAGACTGTGCAGCTTCCACAGCATCATAATAACTTTTCTGTGCAGTATAAGGAAGCATGGCCAGCACCATCCTCCCCCCAAAAATCTACCCCCCTTGCCCCTGCGTAAAATGTTTTTTATAAGTTCCTCTTACAGAGACCTCTGAGAAGAATTTCTCACTCTACCCTAGAGTGTTAGCAGGGGTACAGCTCATAGTATAAACAGAAGTCCAAACATCTGTTTAGGGGTATGGAAACTACCTAGTTGTAAATGGACTTTTCAGGACTCTGTTCCCCCTTTACCAGTGGCACTGCGGTGAGATGGCACTCTGGCCATTGTCCTTATGTGCTGAACATGAGTGCGGGTGATGTGTGTGTGCCCTCTGTGGATCTGTAAAAACAAAATGCCAGTGCTCCAAATGCTGAGGCATCTGTCTACTCACTGTCCATATATTTTGGGCACATGCTTGTGCTTCTAGTTACTGATAAAGGATTTATCTTCGTAAATGCTTGGGGAGAGGGTGAGGGTTTCATAGGTGAAGCACTGACCTTGAGGTTCAATAGCCTCCTCAAAAAAACCAACCAACCAAAACTCAACAAATGAACCAAAGTAAAGGTGTTCTTAGCCTTAGCCTTAGTGCTAAATAGCTCTACCTCCTCCCGAATTGCCATGTATGTTCTCTTCCCTGTTGTTCTAGATTCCCTCAAGTACTCTGTATTCAAAGTGTTTCTTTAAATTACTGCTGTTCAAATCTGAGAAAACTTCCTTTCTCACCCGTTAATTGAGTTAGATGATGTACGTTAAATAACATATTTGATTCTAGGTGACCTATGTCAAAAGATGCAAATTCTGCCTTTCTGTCCAGAAGAGGTAAAGCTCTTACTAACTCCTAGCTTCAGTTAGGGAGAGAAAAAAATAGTACTTTTGTATGATCAGCTCTGTTCTAGAGACATGTAAAAATTGTTGTCATAGTGACAAACCAATCTACATCATTTTAATGTGCTAGAATTCAAATGGCTTGTCAGATACATATGCCAGAATTGCAGCTTCTATAAATCAATGCGCTAGTATGTTGAATGTTAAACATGTTTGGCACTAGGATATAACTTTAGAAGGGCGAAGAAAACAATCTCGTGGTTTGAAACAAACAAAAAAAGAAAACCCAAAACTGGAAACTCAAATCTGCATTTGACCTCTGGCTAGTAGATGCAGTTGCATACAGCAGCAGAGGAAATGCCTGACATTCTGGCCATCTGAGCTGGGGCTTCCAGCTTCTTGGCACACTTACATGAGTACGTCTGATCTTTTATCCTCGGCTGTCATTGCAGGCTTCTTGTAGAAGCGAATAGGGGGCAGAATAAGGTGAAATGCAACATGTTTCGTCTTTCTGCTTTGTGTCTTTCTGTAATACATATTGTTTTATGAGAGGTTGGAACACAAGCTACTGATGTCCTTGTACATATTTAGAAGTCAAGTTAGTATCAGGATAGAAGTTAGAGCATATACTTAAATCTGTGACACTGTACTAAGCATCCTGTCCTTACCTGCCCACTGTATGCTAGGCGCTGCTTTCAGCTTCCAGCTTGCCATAACTGGATACCTTCTGCTGTGGCTCTGATATCCTGCAAAGTAGGTAGACTGGGTAGAAGGACGAACACCTCGAGCCTGGAACTTACTTGCTAGAGCAAGAGAGCTATCGGGAGCTAAATGTTGTCTGTCTCCGTGACCTGGATGTCTCTCTGAACAAGATGCCAGCAGCCCCTAGAAGTCATGAAGGAAGTCATGAGGAAGGACTCCTCATCCCATCTTCCCTAGAAGCTGAAAATACCAAGTGAGCCAAGCAAGGTCAAATTGGAGAGGGGGGGAGAGTGGGGAGAATGAGAAAGTAGTACCTATCTTTTTTTTCCAGACATCTCCTCCTAGTGTTGGAGAGTTAAAATGCCTAACAGATCCATCCCCTTATGCTGTTTCTTGTGTGGCATTAGGTGTGTTAAGTGAGAAATTGAGTACTTCAGGAAAGTGGAATTTTGGGAGAACATGCAAGTAACTGAGGGTAGATGGGACTTGGATCCTGACTCAACAGTCATACCTGGACAGTAGGGCTCCATTCATTACAAAGAAATAGGTGAACTGACTGATTCACTGGTAGGTCTGGATCTCTTACAAAACATATATGTAACATCTGATGAATGAGTCCAAGGCACAGCTTTAGGAATTCATAGAAATGAGGGGAAGAGAAAATCGTTGCCCTTCTCAGCATGTAAAGTGTGCTGTCTTAAAACTTTTTATTGCTACATAAAGTTATTCTAACTTGATAAAGTTTGTGTAGTGGTTTGTTTCTTTTTTTTTGTTTAAAGTGTGTTTCCTTAGTCTTTTTCAGAACTGTGTAGCATGTTACTGAGATTCCCTAACCAAGCCTGTAGGACCTAGCATCATATAAATGGATGATACACATTGATCCTGCCTGTAAACAACTTGCTGGCTCCTGTGCCTTTCTGTCTGAGCAAGCTATTTATTGAAATTAGGCATAAATGAGAGCTCTTGTGGTTAACCTCTGATTAATAATCACATATGAGGATTGTCCTATATAAGGGTCTGTGGTTTACAACTGTACTCTGCAAGTTACTTAGATTGCAGCTGAGTTTCAACAGAGCTGTTCAGTACTAATGTGAAGTGAGATTAAATGAAACCAGAAAACTGAGAGACATCTTTATCTTCACAATAACACATCCCTAACTTCTTTTGAATGATACTATGATGTTCCAGTAATGTGAGTAGCTTGCTACACATAGAGCATGAATGCTCGCTGTAAGGAAGCCTAACGCTTTTTGTGCTGAGCCATCGTTGGTTTGGTTCAGGAGGCTGCAGACAGAACCGACCCTGTGTCTGGCTTTTACTTGCAGGCCTGCATCTGTGAAGTATTGCTTTGCCAACACCTTTATTCCAGCAGTCTCCATTTTCCTTCTCAATCCTAGAGACTATTTCTGTGAAAGCCGCCAGTTTGTTGACACGGGAGAGAGAGCTTTGCTTTCTAGCAGAAAGCTAGTCTGTCTTTACAGCTGCAGTCCGCAGAACTCATCACTGAGTGATCAAGCATGATTTCACATCAAGGTCTGTGTGTACCTCTTTTCATCACTATGGTAGTTCTTACATGCTTGTTTTACAGCTGTACCTTACACAGCTGGAAGTCAAATCTGTGGAACACAGAGCAAGAAATTGAACTTTCTGAAAGTTTGTTTTGTGTTTTTTTGTTTGTTTTTTTTTTTCCCTCTCGGAAGTCCAGCAGAGATCTGTGAATCATTGCTAGCTCTGCAGTTTTGGCTCACCTGTGATCTCCTATGGCAGGTCTTCCTTTTTTTATTTTTTTCCCTCCTTCTTCCCCACCTCTTAAGGGGGAAAAATGCCACAGACTACAGTAAGGAGTTTTGTGGGGGAAGTGCAGGGATTGCTATGGAGTTAGAGGAAAAAACTTGAAAAGGGAAAGTGTCAAAAGTATAGGACTCACAGCTGATAGTGCTTTTGATCTTGCTTATGTTTTGGGTTTGTTTGGTATTTGTTTTATTGTTGTTCTTGTTTTGTGGGGTTTTTTTGTTTGTTTGAGTTTTCTTTTCTTAGACTGAAAAGAAAATATCCAAACCTATCTTATTTATTAAGGAATCTGTAGTAGATGTAGCCCAGAAATTCTCATGGCTTACCAGGCTTATAAGTGTTGACAAATGGGGGCTGGAACCTAAAGCATCTGGGTATAGCCCAGTAAGAATATGAGATCACTTCAAATTACATTGTCAATACTCCCATGGAGGAAGCGTATCTCTCTTACATGCAGAAGAGTTAACAAAAAGCTGCCTATGTCTGTGAGGTGTGTTCTCTGCATGTGCCTTTGATAAGGTTTAATTTCTTAAAAATAAATATATTAATAAATAAATAATTAAAAAAAATGCAACGTGCTGCTCTGTGCTTTGTAGTCTGGCAGTTTGGACCGATCCGGACTGAGCTGAATGAGTGATACTTCCTTTCTCATCTGTGTTTTGTGTAAACAAAGACTGACCTAGTTTAGGCATTAAAGTGCTTCTGGCTTTGAATCCCAAGTGGGAAAGGGGGCTTTTGAGTTTATGGCCTGGCAGAAAGGGTGGTTTCTGCTTGCTGCTTGCCTTGAGGAGTTCCTGCCTCGGTGTCCCTGTCCCTGTCGCTTTGACATGACATGCTGTGGGTCCATGCTGTGAACTGGGCAGAGGAATCCCTTCAGCTGTTGGGGCTGACAAAGATTCTTTATTGACAAGCTGCAATGCAGATGGTGTCATGAGGAAACGAGGCTTTTATCGTTCTGCTGCTTTTGCCTCTGTCTCTGCCTTTCCCTGTTTTCTGTCCGTGATTACTTTTGAGATTTATCAGATTCCAGCAGTTACAAAAAATGGATAGGGACCTCGAAGGTATTATAATACTGCAAGTAGTGAAAATGAGCAGCTGACTATGAGAGAGGCTGTATGAAATGTCATCAACTTCAATACTAGGCAGCAGAGAATCTATAAGAGCTGCAGGAGGGATGAAGAGAACTATACTATGAGAATCCAAACAGCTAGAAAAGCTTTGAAACTCTTATTATCTTGAGTGCAACAAAATGCAATTCAGGCTTGGTAATTTCAATGCTGGTGAAACCATTTGTTCTCTATTCTGTTTTGTACTGTCAAATGCTTCCAGTTAGAAAAAATAAAGGTAATAATAATATGGCAGAAACAATAATTTGAGGCTCTAGATGCCACTAGGTGGCAGAACCCCTGCATGTATTCTGTGGATGTCTTTTTGTGTCTTGATTTTTCATCTGAATACATTGAAAATACTCCTCAGCTGTAGTGTAATGAGGCTAGACATGGGTAAGGATGCTTAGATGGTATCCTAACAGAGCTCATACTGGTCATTGTTGTGGGGAAACATGCAGGACTTTCAGCACTCAATGCCCTTTATTTTTCAGACTTCAACCCCATCTGAAAAGCTTGCTACTTAAAGCAGTTGCTTGCTTTTAGGTGTCAAGACATGACCCTTTTATCTTCCTGCTTCTTGGTTCTATTGTTAATAGATCAGAAACGAGGAGATGACAAAGTGATGTTTAAGAGGAATGTATTGTGAGAACTGGAGGCAGTGGCAGGGTCATGGAGATGGTGAGTTTAATCTGGTGGAAGGCATGATTTTTGAGTGTTGGAAGCTTGCAGTGTTGTGGAGTGACTAATTTCTGTTGGTGAGATGTTTGTAGATGAATAAAATGTATTTTGGATCAATAGCTGTCAATGACTTATCTTTAAGGTTCCTCTTAGTGCTATCTTTGATTGCAATGTGCTTGTTGTCTGCTCAATGTGGGAGATTATTTTAACTTCATTTTATTGCCATTTTGACTTACAGAGCAGCTGGAGAAGTGGCTGAGAACAGACCAAGAATAGGGCCACTGCCTGCCTGTATCTATTAATTGAGGGCTGTCTGGCTCCTGGTTGTGGGGATGTCATGAAATCTGTAAATATGATGGTATGTTTGCATCTTGTAGTACTTGGGGTCTAGTCCTTATCTTGCATTTGGGGATACACTAGGACCAAGACAGAACCATCCACTTCCTCATGATCTACTTCATCGGTATACCATCTTGTCTAGTGAAGACCTTCATGGGTGGATGCCTAGTAATGGGTCTGATAAATACTGAACAACGAATCAAAAAGCAACAATATAGGTTTCATTCTTTAGGTGCTGTATTTTAGGAATGTCTTCTAGGTATTTCAATTTGGACTAGTAATACTGATGACAATTGAAGTGTCAGATTTCAAAGCAACTTGAATAAGGTTTTTGAGAGGGGTTAGAATCGCTTATCAGAATGTGATACCTCCTGAATTTTAGATGCAGTTGTTTTAGATACTGCAACGGGGCATTTTAATACAGATACTTCTGTTCACCTATAAAGTAATAGGAAGTGATGCCAACTTATTCCACTCGTTGCATACCTGGTGGTTAGTTTAACTTTATTTTGCAGTTCTGGAGTAATCGTGTTAATGAAAATGAACTTTTGAATGTAGTGTCTTGGAGGAAATGTACAAGTCTTTCATTTCTCAGGAAGTACAAATGAAACTTTGTATGCAGAAGGTTTCTCCTCACTTTTAATTTTCTTCAGTGCTACAGTCAGCTGTACACAAATTCTTACTCCTTCAACTTTTTAGCACATCTACTGTCCCTCCTCCTAACCATCTTTTCCTCACGTCCCCCGCATCGAATTGGTGCTCCCTTCTGATGATCTTGATCACCTCACGGACACCTCATTCCTTGCTCTGTCCTCCGAGGATCTGCTCTGAACAACTGATCAGGAGATGCGTGTACTGTTGTAGCCAGCGTCCAGCTCTGCAGTACCGCTTTGGGATGTGACATGGATGTTTGGGAACTTAGCTCTGGGTGCTGCTAGGTGTAACTCTCCTTCTGGTATGGACAGAAGTGGGGTCTTTTGTTTGTGTGGGGTTATTTTTGTGTGCGTGGATATCTTAGGCTGTCAAATGCAGGCAGCATGGCCTACCGTGAAATGCTCTTTATTGGTACATGTGTCTGAAAGCTGGTTTGTCTTGAACATTCCCTTAAAATTATTGGGGTGTGACTTAAGAGTCTTCATGAACATGTAAGGGAATGTTGAAGGAAGTATTGTGAAGGAAAGAAATTCAGACAAAAATTAGTTTGCAGGAAGGTGCTACTTTGTTTATCATAGGAAGATAAGTTAAAACAAAATCTCCAGATTTCCAAACAGGCAGCTGTTTTTAATGTAAATTATTTTAAAAAATATACTATGCTGACAAATGCGTGAAGAATATTGGTATTCAAAATTAAGCATGTTACTTCTCTCTTTTATTCTGTTCATATCATCCAACACCATATAATGGCTTCCTATAAGCCAGTCCCACAGAGATCATGCAGCAGGCTTTATTTGTGGTATGAAAGCTATGGGTATTTATGCATAATATAGACTTTTTTTTGAAATTATCTCTAATATGTGCCTTCAGTTCCACACTTGAAGTTATTACTTTCCTACCCATATAGTATTTTGAAGATGATATTTCTTGAAAGATTGAGTAGGTTGGTTGTTATGGTGATAGCCATTTGAATAGCAAAAGTTTGCCTTATTTTTTTTTAATTAGAACTTTACATTTCTTTAAAAATTGTGCATAGAAGGCGCTCTTCAGAAAGCAGTGTGTTGACTCTGGGCTTCCCTATGCCATGTTGAAAATAGCTGGTGGTTGAATCTTGGCAACTTGAGAGCTCTGATGTGTAAGATATGTGTAATGGCCGGTGAATCGTAATAGTGTTATTTAAGGCAGTACATGGCCTAGCATACTAGATTGATGATGAAAGCAAGTTTGTACTAAGTAGATGAACTGTGAGCAAGAGTGATGTGGAGATATAACATCCCAGTTTTCTTGACTGTTTTGAAGCAATGATGATTTCTGATTAAGCAATTGCAGTGACACAGAGAGAAAATAACTTCTTAAGCAAGCCTTGTCAGCCTTCAGATACTGGAGAGTTCGGAGTCCCAAAGCGTATAGTGTTAGCGAAGGGGATTATTGAAAAAAAATGTTGTGGGCATGTGGAGACACTGAAAATACTATTTTATTTTTAATACCCCAAGTGCAATTCCAAAGATAGCTGTGGAGTATTCATTCAGAGAAGCAGTATTAGAGATAAAGGTGTATTTCTGTCCTCTTGAAGAGAAGGTGATTAATATAGAAGTTCTCCTTGGGGGCAGAGGTCTTGTGTGGGGTCCTGGTGGGTTTTTCACCATTTAGAGAGAGGACTTGTAAATCTGCAGTGAGGGAATGTACCTTGTGCTCCCAGCAGTGGGTTACAGTGGGCCTTGTCCTGGAGAGTGTGAAGCACTGTGTGATGTCTGCCTGTGAGGCTGGGAGGACACGCTTGCTCGAGGAGGGGCTTGGCTTTAAAACACTGTGTTGTGCTGATGTACAGGGTTGCACTGAGACTGTATGAGTGCAGTAGGCTTTATTTAGAAAGGGTCTTTCTGCATTCCTGAAATGACGATGAACTTTTAGTTGTTCTGGAATGGGATACAAAGAACACCAGTGCTGGTTTGTGGTCTTGTTAGCCTGGGGAGAAAAGAGTTCAAATAAGTTTACTGCCAACTTCTGTATGAATAAGTTTAATTTCAACTTTGCATTTCTTTTTTCTAGTTCACACTAAATGTAATTGCTGACTAGGATATGCGTGTTTTAATTCTGCAGTATACCTTGATGTGGGCTATTCTTTTTCTGTTTACTTGTGAGAGTGCCTTTGGGGAGCCGTGCATTAGTCTTGTGTGTCTTGTGCTCCCTTAAGGACTGGTGGCACCCTGGGCTGTTGGTTTCAGATTTCTTCTGTGACTCTGCCTGGCCAAGAAGCTAGACAATAAATTTTGCAGGGACTTCACACTGGGTTAAGTAAATTAGATTTGGACTCTGCAGCCAGTGGTTCTTACCAGCTCCAGCGTGATCCTTTTTAGCAGGTGGATTAAGTCTATCATCTCTGCAGTCCCTGGCTTCCATCAGTCTTGAGCCTGTCGATTCGTTGGCACTGGAAAAGGTAAGTCCCTTAAAAGGGAATTTTCTTTGGAATGAGAACGCAAAACAAACAAATGTACAAACTCCAAACAACAACAAACCAAACAAACCCAGGGTCACTTTCAGTTAGCTTTTGAGGAAGTAATTAGGAGAGTTTGTGCTGCGTGTTTAGACCTTTGAGTTTTCTTCCCAGGAAGGCTGTGTAAAGTCCGCTTTCTATTAAAGGTCCCTCACTATTGGTGCACATGCCAAGTGACCATGTTGTGACCATAACTCTTGCAGAGAAGCGTTTCTCAGCGTGACTTCTTGAGGCTCACAAAGTGTTGCTGCATCCAAGGTTACTCAGGAGCGGTGCTGTGGCTCTTCATCCCACAGCCCTGCTTTGCTGCCTTTGGCCAGGGTGGGAGATGAAAAACAAGCTGCAGTTACTGACTGTGAGCGTTTGCAGGAACTACTGACATCCCTTCCTCTCCTGCCAGGGGGACAGCCCCTCAGCTGCTCCTCGGTAGCAGAGCTGCAGCTGATACGAGGTGTGCAAGAACAAATGAGCCAGGCGAGAGCCGTGCTTTCCAAAAGTTTTGAGGCACTCCGCTCTTGCGTACGAAGGCGTTGACCGCCTTTCTTGAGGACAATGATAGCATCATTTTCTTTCAAGTGTAGTAAGTTTGGTTGCTCCCTTCCCTGCCCCTTTAACACTTAATAAAAGGAATGCTAAATGTGCAGATATTTTTTATCTGTGAAAACATGAAGCGTCTCTTTTATAGTCATGCCAGACACTTTTCTCTCTATTGTTAAAAAGTTTGTAAACAGACTGTAGTTCTTAATGTTTAAAAAAAGAAATGAAATGACTGAGACTTCCACTATTGGTGGCTTGATATCTAGATATTTGCAATTCTTACTGTTCTGCAGTGAAGCTTGTGTAGGAGTGGAAGCAAAGATGACCACTGTCTGACTCAACTCGCTCAGCTGCTCCCACCATGGGTCCTGGCCACTTAGGAATTCTGCTGCATCTAAGTTTTCAATTATTGATCTATAAAACAAGAAATAACAGTTTAGAAGAGGAAAGAGCATTAAGAAAATAATGATGAATCAAGAATTTAGGAATGGGGGAAGAGGGATAAGTGTTGAAAACTGTTCCTGACTCACTTTCCAGAGATTCATAACATGAGAGGTTTTGGTTTTCTGATGCACACTGGGTTGAAGCTTCTCTGCAGAGGATACTGAATTTTTGTCTTGCCATATTTCCAGCCTTTTTGCCTGGGAAACAGGTGCTGAATCATTAGTGAGTGTTCAATGCAAAATATGGTTTTGATGTGCTGTAGGTTTTGCTTCTGAAGCATCTGTTGCAGCAAATATGAGATTATTATGATCCATGTTATATTGTTGACAGCTTGATTTGGAAACTTCCTCTTGATTAGTGAACAAGCATGATAGAAACTATGAATCTCCCTTAGTTTTCTCTTCGTTTTATCTGTGACAACTTTCTGCCTGTAGTCACTTTCTTTTACATGCTAACACTTGCGTTGACTTTTTCTCAGTTGGCAGAAGGTGCTTTGTATTGTTACATTTCACTTAGTTCAACTAATGAGTTCATATTTTAGGAAGAAGTTCACCGTTCTGCATAATAAAATCCTTTCCCCTCTAGTCAAGACATCTGCTTTATTCTGTGCTGTATTTCCCCAGAATCTATGAAATGTTCCCACTTCCATATTATGCCAGAATTGTTTCTTGTTAATTGCATGTGGAAATACAAGATAAGTTTTACCACTGTTCATGATACTTTTGTCTCTACACTTTCACAGTCAAGAAGAAAAATAATTCTTAAACCTGTTTTTAGAGTTTAGTCATGAAAAACTGAAAAATTTAGAAGTATGTTTAACTTTAAAAAAAACCACAGTAACACCTCCCCACCCCCCAAAAATAATCAACAATTGGAGAAGATAGGAGAAGCAACAACCAGTGCCTTTTTCTTTCTGTCTCTTCCTTATAGAGAAGAGGCAGAGACTAAACTGAATTAATTCCCAGTATTTTGCTCATGTATAGTCATATTTAGATCCTCTAATACTGTGCAGCCTATCTGCCAGTTAGATTTATTAAGGAAAAAAAAAAGTAATTTTTTTTTTTTTTTTTTCAAGTTCCAGGTTATATAAGAAGTAGGTTATTTTTTCTAGGTCAGCAGACCTATGGTATATACTCTGAAAACCAAGAGCTCTGAGAGCTTCCTAATGTTTAACTATGGTGGAAATTTTCTTAGATGTAGTCATCAGCTTGGAAGCAACCCTGTTCTCGTGCTTTTGCAGCACGCTTGTCCTTGTAACATGAAGATGAGTAACATAAGAAAAATTTCTTCACGGAAGGGGTTGTCGGGCATTGGAACAGGCTGCCCAGGGAAGTGATTGAATCACCATCCCTGGAGGCATTTAAAAGATGCATAGATGAGGTTCTTAGAGATATGGTTTAGTGCCAGTCTTAGATTAATGGTTGGACTTGATGATCTTGAGGGTCTCTTCCAACCAAAATGATTCTGTGATAAACAGAAATAGCCAAAATCAGATCCTCGCTGGTTGCTTTTTGATTCTCAGGTGAAAGACTTTGTCCACCAGATTTAATTTTTAGCTTTTGCCCATAGCTTTCTTAATAACTGTTACAGATAGAAGAGTGACATTATCTTTTCTAATCACTTTTGGAATACAAATATTTGATGTGAATGTTGAATAAATATCGTGGTTTTTTGGTCTGACAAATACTTTACCCCCCACCCCCTCTGCTGCATTGTGAACAAATCTTGCCAGTCTTAGACTTCTGCAGTATTTCCACCACTGTCTGAATTCTTTTTACTCTGACATGTCTACACAGACATAAAGTATTTTTTTTTTTCATAATTCTGCACTCATCAACATTCCTATTGTAATGTGCTCCCGTTAGTTCTGAGTATCTGATAGTGATTCTGTTTTATTTAATATTGGGAGTTTTCCAATTGCTTTTTGTTACAGCACCAATAATTTTATTCATTAAGAGTCCTCTTTGTTTTATGTTTATGTGTATGTAATGTATATGATTTCAGATTATCTGTTCTTATATTCTTGTCAACTGATATACTGCTGACTTAATTCCAAAATGTCAATTTTAAACAGTATCTAAAAACCTCTGTTAAAAAAATTAAAAGGACTTTGTGCCCCTTTGAGTTGAAGAGCAACACTAAAATATTTTTGGAGTAATATAATATTGTACTCAGCCTCATTCCTGTCTGTGCATTGCCTGCCTGTTGCCTTTTACTTTCAAAGCTGGTGGTACAGGTAAACACTTCAAAGATTGAGGAAGAGGATGCGCTTGAGCTCCCCTCAAAGCACTTTAGAGAGGAAGTACAACTGACCCATCAATGAAATTCTCTATACAGCAAATGCTGGTAAGTGTGCTAAATGAAGTGGAAAAAAAAAATTGTCTATGGTCTTTTAATTTTAGCAGTCCTGTAATAGGACTCCAGTATCTAGATGAAAATGTATGTTTGATTTTCAAGTTGAATGGTGCTAAGTTAATCATCCTGTCTTTAATTCTCCCCTTCTCTTGGATCTACGATTGTCCATTTCTTTCAGATAATCCAAGAAATTACTTTCCCTAGGCTGCTGCCTTTCTTGGCTGGCTTTCTTCCTTACAGCGCATTCTCCTGTTCTTTTCACAGTAAGAATATTTCTCACTGGCAGCTCTACTTATCCACACTTAGCTTTTCCAGTAGAAGAGAGAATCATTTCATGAAGTATCCATGGAAGTGTGTACAAAAGTGTCTTAGATCTGCACTTAGATCTTGCTGATTATTTGCTAACAATGTTGAGTGTCTGTTATACTGAAACCATTCTGAATCCTTCTGTAATCAGATTTAATTTGTCTTTCTAAGATGTGGGGCAATGTGATGTCATAGTAGCTAGGTGACTGTCAGCTGAATAAATTGGAACTGTTGTTGTCCACATGCTTAGCTTACTGCAAATGCAAATTAAAATTCATAAGTTTAGTTTGAATTTGCATTTGGGACAGAATAAGCAACCTGTCATTTCTTGTCACAGCTTAGCTGATAAGTTCTAGCTTGTTAAGACAAGGTAATATTAATATGGTTTAGATAGCATGTTTGTGTCCTTGGCCTCACTGGAAGTCTTGAAAATTTTAAATTTGACCAGTATTATCCACTCTTGATTTCTACTCTGTTTGTTCTGTACAGTACTGCAATAACTAATACTGTTACTCTAAATTTTTTTTAAAAAAGGCTTATTTTTGTAATAAGCCCAAGAGAGCCCTTTCAATAATTAAACAGATTTTTGAAACTTCTTTTAGAGAAATTGTCCTTGTGGTAATTTCGTAGACAAATTTACGCAGGCATTTTCAAATATTTTGGCTTTTGACTCTGAATTCATCCTCCACCTTCACCCAATATCTTAATACACTTATTCATTAGTCAGTTCTATTAACTCCAAATGTCTTCAGATGCTAAATTGTGAGTAGCTTCAGGTGTTAGATGTTAATTTCATTGACTGAAAAGTTTTGTGGAAGTTTGTGTAGGCCCCTGGTGATCGTATCCCAGTGAGACACGGAGCTTTTGTGCATATTTTTTTTTTTTTTTTTTTTTTTTTCCCCCAGAGCTGCATGTAGTGGGCTTTCTATCAGTAGAGGCTGGAATCTTTATTTCCTTTCAGTGTTTCTAAACATGATTCTTGATGGCTTGAGTCACTGTATTTTAAGCAAATCACTGCTTGGTTATCTAACAGGCTTTGATTGCATAAACAAAAGCAAAAATGCTTTCTAAAATACTAGGTGTCCCCCTTGCTGCAGAGCTATTGAACATACTCGATAGCATTTTACTCAGTTTTCTGGTGGTGTCATTCCTGGTAAAACTCCCCTATGTTATAATCACCAACATAGTTATAGTGAACCTTGAGAAGCCAACAGGCTTTCTCAGACACTTTTTTTATTAAACATGTATGAAAACCTGTGTTAAATCCAGTAGGGACTGACTGGAGTGAACGAGATGCTGTCTCATGATAGTATTTTGGATATTAAGGCCCTAAGGGGTGTCCTTCACTCCAAGTTAGTTTTAAACCAGAAGGTAGCTATGAGGAAGCAAGAAAGAGCAGAAAACTCAAGACCCTCTGTTTGAATATTGAAAGCCAAATCCTACTTTTATGTGCTGCTTCTGTCTGAAAACATCTGTACAGAAATGCCTGCCTTCAAGATGTAGAGTGATACTTGTCAAGTGCCAATGAGTGTATTTGCTTTTTGTTAACATTGTGCAAAGAGGCTGAAAACTGAGATGGGCAAGTAAGAAGTGCAGTGATGCCAGGTAATGGAAACTTTGATTAAAGAAAGAAACAGGCAGCGGAATGGCGAAGAGCTGGATTTTTTTAGATATGAAAACCGGAGAGACACACCAAGTAGACAGCAAAGTTGGCAGCTTAGGCCTGGGTAAGAATCGGAGAGGAAAGGTTGAGATGTGATGGTAGCTGGTGTGGTGCACAGAAAGGTCTAGGAATGGTGGAAACAGAAGAGGTGTTAACAACATGACTGAAGAGGATGGCTGAGAAAAGGTGTGTAAGTTATGTGCGGTTTTGAGAAGAAGAAAGGGAGAAGCTGAAGAAGGCAGTCACAAAGAAAAAAAATCTTACTTTGTGGCTGTGGTACTAGGTAAGAATAAAGACAGTCATGAGAAGGCTGCAAGATGCTTGTGCTGCTCAAGAGCAGTTGAGAAGAATGCCTGTCACTGTGAATGGAAAAGTGTCACTCTTCTTAAGGAAAACTGTCTTTCCGAATGATGAGGTGAATCAGTGGCAGGGAAAGTACAGAAGATACGACTGAGCAATGTGAAGAGCATTAATTCTCTGAGGCAGAAAGGTCAGCTGCGGATTGGGAATTTAAGGACTCTCTTTTCTTTTGGTTTTGACAGAAACATGACATCTAACAGAAGCAAGTGACATCTCCATCCTGGAAAGTCATTGTAGTGTTAAATACCAATTGAAGGGCTTTTGGCAGCCTGGTGGTTTACAAATGTGTTCAGAGAGCATTTGATGTGATAGATACTGAGTAGTGGCAAGGTGCAGTCTGTCAGGGTGAAGAACTGTGGTATTTCCCACTTCTGAGCTTGCTTTCCTGGGTCAACACACCTGTGTGAAGAAACATTCAGTTACTGTAAATAACTGTGTATTGGCTGGTGGGGGGTAGAGAAGAGAGTAGCATTTAGAACAACTGTTAAAAGCATTGGCTAGGTGTTTGTCTGAAGGGGTTTTTTGTGCACTTTTCCAGTGATTCTCATATGGTACCTACTGGGTCAAGATTTTTGAACACACAATGCAGATTAACTCTTTAGTGCCCTGGGGGATTTTTTTTTTTCAAGCTGCTGGGCTTAATGAGAAATATTTTGTTCAACTTTGAAGTTTTGGAGGTATTCAACTTCTGGCTTCAACCTGGAAACCTTAAACTCCTGTTCAGTTGTCCTGGCTAATTCCATGTGCAAAGGTTCTCTGTTTTTTTTAGGGATGTTGGGTGTTTTTGAATGGCATGGAGAGTGGGTACTGCTTCTGTTTGTATTCTAGTCTTACAGAGGCCAAATGCTTGTTTTCTTCTCCATTTAATATACTTCCTAGTGTTCCTTTTCCACAATCTTTTTTTCCTCCTTGTATTTTGTTGGTAACTGTTTTCCCATTATTCTGAGGTTTTTTTTTTTTTTTTTTTTTTTTTAAGCCCTTTCTGAAAGATACAGATGCCCAAATGCAGACATCATCATTCTGAAGAGAAATTAAATTGTAACATTTTGAGTTGCCTCTGTGAGAATACCCTCCAGGAATAGTCCTTGGCAATCTGTAAAGAGGAGACTCCATTCCTTCAAAATTCTCACATTATTGGGGTGTTGTCTCAGCCATGCTCACCTTAAGTATAATGAGCTCGCTGGGTGTCTCAAGTCAATAATTAGTACAGATATCTCTTCAGTGACATATTGTCTTTATCTCTGGTTTCTTTATTTGGCACATAGGATGTTTTCTGTGGTTTGATTTTTGTCAAGTAATGACATTTTTTCTCATTTACTAATGTTTCTCATTTCACACCTTTCTGAAATAGCTCTAGTTGCTGATTGCTTACACGTACACGTAATGTGCTGTACAGAGCTAAAATAGAAAAAAGCTAATTTTTTCGAGCTTTCTGGCTTCATAGAATAGTTTCTGTTAGTGATAGTGATGTGTGACTATCCTTGAAAGCTTTATGTAATTTATGGGACCAGTGAGTTATTTTCAAATCTCAGCTCCTGGAAGAGGCAATTTCAAAAACTTACTTGTAAAGAAAGTTAGCACCAGGGAAAAGTGAATCTCAGATAGAAAGATGTTCTTGTTTTATCTCATCACCTTATGCACCATCACATCAACCTCTTGTCTGTTAGCTTAGCTTTTTATACCTTTGAGTTCCACAGAGATTGAGTTTCAAATGTGATAATGTAAGTAAGTTGGACTGCTGAGGTGCCAGTCATTTTTACCTCATAATGAAAACCACGTTTTTTTGATAAAGCAGTTGTGATACTTGGAAAAAGTATGTTAGAAGCATGAAATCTTGTGACAATTTTGTCAGGTGTCCTCATTTTAGACAGGTAAATTATCTTGCATCAGCTCACACAGTTCCTAAAAACACTGTTTTGTGGTAGTCATTACATTTTACATTCCTCCCCTTCAAAGACTTCTGAGAATAGGTAACTTTTTCTCCCTCTGTACAAAGATTAGATAATTTAGCAGATACTTTCACAAATTCCAACAAAAGGAACAGGTAAGTCTAACATGCTTGTCCACAGCCTTTTAAAAAGGTTATGTGCATATACTGCAATTAAATGATTTACTGATATAGAGGTACAGACAGAATAGTTTAAGATGGATTGTATGCATTGAACCTTTGTACAGTCTTTCCTCTGGAAGTTGCATTAATAGAGAAACCTAAGTCCTTTCATATCTGTTGTCTTTGAAGGATAGTAGCCAATATAGCTAAATATTGCAGATAGATTATATGCTGCTAGGCCAAAAAACTTCATCTGATTGTAGCAGAAACAGTAAGTGTCCATAATAGCGATGAAGTCCTATTTCTGAGTAACTTGCTATGCCCCACTAAGTTTCAGCTGTTCTCCCAGTGTTCAGACCATGCAGGTTTGGATGTGAGCCTTGAGCCTGCATTTGGCCCCCCAGTAGCTGTTCATAGCAACTTTTCTTTCCTTTCTGATTTCTTTAGCAGAGGCTCCCATTTAAGAAATGTGTGGCAGGGAAGAAAGGGAAATCATCAACAGGCCATCTCTTCTCTCCAGCCTCCTAATGCCTCAAGCAACTACTTTCCTTTTATTTCTTCTTTATTACAGTTTGGTGATGAAGGTTTTCTAGATTCTCACGTGCAGTTTAGGTCTCCATTCTGTGAAAATGTAAATGAGATGGAAGTGCACAGGCTGGCACTTCCCTGTTGACCTTGTTTGACAATTCTTTTGCTTCCTGGTAGGTGGGAGCCATAACGCTTAGTGTAAGGACTCTTGTAGGCTGGAGGAAGAGGAAGACTGCAGTAAACAGGACTATCGGTAAGTAACGCTTCCTCCCCTCCCGTAAAAGTGCTCAACAATATATGGTGACTGTTCTAGAAAAATGATTGATTCTAGATGAAAATGTGTCTGTTCCTGAGGCTTCCCAGAAAACTTTCTGTGTTACTTAGGGACACATCTTAAATTCTCAGGGGATCAGACTAGCTAAGAACAGTTGTTTCAAGTAACGGGTGCGTGAAGAGCACTCTGAATCTGAGAGGCCTCGGAATAGCAGGGTTTTCAGTCTCCAGAGCTCAAATACAACGTGAGGAAGTATCTTTAGAAAGTTCTCTCTCGGCAAAATCTGTCTGACAAAATCTGATAGAAGAGTATGGCTTCCCTGTGAAAGGATTTAAAGGCATTTCAAAGTTGGGTCTGCGGTTTGGCTGAATAGCATTTCGATTGTGCAGGCAGACGTGTTCATCAATTGAATTGCCACTGATACGTGTTTGGGATGTGTTGAATTCCTGTAATCCTTTAAAATCTAAGATTTCTGTGTGATGGTGATGAGGAAGAACGAGTTGTTGATGTTCCCATATTGGTATCAGTAGAGCCCATAGGACATTTGTTTGTAGCCAGAGGAGGAGAAGTGTGAAATAGTGACAGCTACCTGTCTTGTCCATTTGTACATGAGAAAAATGAGCAGTGCCACTTAAATCCAGTATCTGTTGCACTTTGTAGAGACTTGAAGAAGCAGTGTCTCAGTGCTATGTGAGAAAAACTCTACGTTTCACATATAGCATCAACATTACTGCTCTTTTTCAGTGTTGATTTTCAGTTGGAACTACCTGACTTTGATTATTGTGCTAGAGCCAGCACTAAGAATTACTGGAAGGGTTTCAGGAATCATCCTGGCCATGTTTCTACACCATGATTGCCCTTGGCTGCCTAATGACTTTCATAAGGTAATGATAGTATATAGAAAAAAATCTGGTCACAGTAACATCTGAAAGTTACCGTGTTTCACAACTAAACTTTGCAATAGTTTTGCAAGTGTAATCACAAAAGCAGGTTGTGGAATGCTCATTCATCAAATGGTGTTTGCCGACCTTCTGAGTAAGCAATGAGCTGGGGTGAATTTGTGTAGCCAGAATGGAAGCCTCTGGAAACCCTTGAACAGAGTTGGTAAGGTAGTCTATGCTGACAAAGAAATTCCCTTAGGGAGGTAAAATTTTAAATTATTTGCTGAAATTTGCATGTTAGTACAAAAATACACTGTGAACAAAGCAGTGGTACAGATGGATTACAAATAAATTATCACATACCTTAGGTATGCGGTGTGCAAGGATAAATGTTTCCTTTCTACAGGAGAGAAGAAAGGTTTGGTATGAAATAAAATTGCTGTCCCTTGCATCTTTCAACAGTACTTTGACATGAATTGGAAACATTGAGGGATGAGAGATACTTGCTTTGCTAATGGGGTTTTTTATATGCATGAATATAAATTAATCTTGTCATCTTCACGAATGTCAAACTTTTCCTTGACCTCCAATTACATGGAAACGTTGCCTTCATAGTGTTTTACTTAAAAAAAAATTAGTTGATGATTCATAATTTAATACTTCCCTTCTTTTTATTGTCATCAGCTTTTGCAAGATAGAGTTAATTTTCACAACATTATTGTGTGGTCATAGATTTCCACCCTTAATGCCTTGAAACCATCTTAATGTCTTAAAACCGTAGTAATGCTTGATCAGACTTTCTTAACTTCAATGGTGGGTATTTGGAATGTAGTCTGGTAGCTCAGCAAAGATAGCCAGAATATCAAGTTTTTTGTAAGCATGGCAAGTTTCCTTCTGGGCCCATTGAAAAACACATATTCTTTTTGCTCCAATTTCTTTACCTGAAAAACACTATGAGCTTGATAAAGATTAGGAGGGTGCTCACATATTTTACTACCTCTCATAACAGAGGCAGGTGAGGCTAAAGGCTTGGGAATGCTAGATTGTACAGAGAAACGGAGTTATCCCACAGTTGATTTTAGTGTAGAGTTCCATTTTGGTGAGGTTGCAGGAACTGAAAAAAATAGTAAATTAGTATTGAGAAACTACTGGCATCAACTTGGAACTATTAAAAGTCATAAGCATTTAAGTTGTATGCATTTCCAGATGCCTGGAAGGAGAAACATTTTGGCTATTCGTGTCAAATGAAAGGTATGCTAAAGGCTGGTATATATGCCTTTAGCCCTTAGTTTGCTGCAAGTTACACTGTGTCCTTTTTACAAACAGTTTACGTCTTGCACTAATACTACTGGAAGGATGTGCAGTAGTAGTTCTAGCTAGAAACGGCGTTGCTCTCTGCTTTGATATATCTAGTTAGCACCCATGCCATCTGACCACTTCTAACTGGGAGCAATGGGCATGATAGTCAGCTGGAAGAAGAAAGAAACACAATCAGTGCAAGACAGAGACATAGAGACATGTCTTCTTTTTTTTCCACCCCCCCACCCTTGCCTCAGGAAGCACCGAAGTCTGCTTAATCATTTTCTTCCCTCTTCCTACCCTGCTTTGAGTTGTTCTGAAATTTGTAGTGGTAATATTCTTGCAGGTTTCTGTGCAGCTTTTCCTTCCCATTCCACTTGTTCCCACATGTTTCAGAAAAGCTGTAATTCCTCATGCTGTTAACAGCTGATTTCCCTTCTCAAAGGAACAATATGGATGTGATGAATAACTTCTTATGTGTGAAATGTCCCATATGGAGATGATCAAAAGACATTAACTATAAAATAGCATGTGGTGTGATGTGGGAGTATCATAGTTACTGCTACTCCATTGGGTGCACGGATAAAAATACAGCCATCTGACTAATAATTGATAGATTTTAGGTGATTATAGCTAATGGTGGTTGTTATAAATTATGCATGGACCTTAAAGAGGAAAAAAATCCTCCAAGACCAGAAGTTGTTTTAAGTGTATCTTATACTTCAAGTGAGGGAGAACAAGACAACTGATCAATTGAGAAAATCTTCTGGATTCAAAAATGAACAGATTTTCAGAAAAGGCACTATAAAGCAGTTAGTGAGTGATATGCAATGCAAAGTAGTACTTCCATGTGAATTAAAAAAAACAACAAACCTGGAATTTTCTGTAATGAAGCATGCAGCCAGCTTCATATGGAACCAGAAATGCCCACTGTGACTAGTACATTGGCCTGAAAGAACATTTGTTTAAGGTAAATCTGGCAGATAACCAAGAGGCTTGTTTAGAGTTAAGTAACTGAAGCAATACGTTTTCAAGTGTAATGGTTGCAGGTGCTTTCCAGGCAGCTGGATCTGGCGTTTGACCCCCATTCCTATGAAGAACGTTTTCCCTGTCTCTACTGGAACATCCTTTGCTGCGGTTTGTGACCCCGCTGTGCCGGCCTTCCTGCTGGGCACCTCTCAGAAGAGCTGGATGCTGCCTTCTTTGTAGCTGCCCATCAGGCAGTTGAAGTCAAGCAGTTAATCAACTTTTGCCTCCTTTTTGAGGCCAAATGATACCATTTCTGTTTGTTTCTCCCTGTACATGGTGTGCTTCAGGGCCAGTTTGTCTTGGCCGTTCTTTAGGACTTGCTGCAGTGCGTCACTACCTTGTACTGAGGATCCCCAAACTGCAGGCCCAGTGTAATATCCCAAGTCACAGATAGAAATAGTTTTCTTCGGCCTGTTGGGTAAACTCTTAGTCATGCAGCCTCACGTCTGGTAGCCTGTGTTGCCACAAGGCCGCTCTGCTGACTTGTGCACAAGCTGTTGTCTAGCAGGGCCCCCGGATTGCCTTGTGCAAAGCTGCTTTCTGACCAGTTAGGCCAAGCCCGCACTGCTGTGTGGGGTTACCTCATCCCAGCAGCAGCGCTTTTGTGTTCACTGAACATGTCAGCCTCTTCTCCAGCCTGTAAGGATCCCTCTGAATGAACTCCCCATTTATCAGCCGCTCCTCCCAATTTGGTGTCTTCTGCAAACTTGCTGAAAGTGTGTTCTGTCGGATCATCCGGTCCAGGAAGATTATAAACTGTATAAATCACTGTAAAGGTGCCAGAGGAGCACTGCTAGTAATGGGCCACCCTCTGGACATCAGGTCTGTGACCACTGTGGTTTAAGCCTGGTAGTCCAGCACGTTATACACTCACCTTGTGCTCTACCTGTCCAGTCTGGTTTTTGCTTGTTTGGTTACAAAGATGTTATGGGGGACCCATGTTGAAAGCCTTGATAAAGTCAAGGGAAATTATATTTACTGTTCTCCCCTCATCCACCAAACCAGAAATTTCATTATAGGGAGTGACTACAGTCACTTACTTCATGTACCTAGAAGTGACTTCCACAATGACTTGCTCCATGTTCTTCTGGTGCACTGAGGAGGTCTGTGTGTCTGGTTTGCTCTTGGCTATCTCCAACTTTATTTTTCTCAGCTCTGAGATAGTCCTTCATCCTCACAAATGTGCAGTGGCAGAGACCCAGGAGGGCTGACAGCAGATGTTATCAGGCAGGACTGAGGCAAAGGAAACAGTACATTAGCCTTCCCTGTATGTTTTTATTGCTTGGTCTTCCATACACTGGGCAGCTGCCCTTGCTTCTCTTTATGTTCTTTTTGCTGCCAAGGTAGGCTGCAGAAGTCCTTGTGACTTTTACTCCCACTACCAGTTTCAAATCCAGCCCAACTTTGGCTTTCTTGATTTCATCCCTGTGAGTCTGAGCAGTGTCTCTGTATTTCTCCAGAGTAGCCTGGCTCCACTCACACTTTATTTTGAGTTTGCACACAGTCAGGAATTCCTCATTCAGGAAGTGTCTGGGAAATGCTTCGTTTATTTTAGCTGTTTGCAGATTTCACTATCGTATAGTGAATGTAAAGGATTCAGTGCTTTGTAAAGTGCTTGAAAAGGATTTTGTGCTTTGTAGCTATTCTGCCTTTTTTTTTTTTTTCCCACATTGACTTGGTGATCTGTAGCCTCCTCATTGGTTTTGTTTGCTATAATTTACTATAACAACATCACATTTTTCATACTTACTGCATTAAGTAGGTGGTGGGAGTTGTATAGGTGGTTCATGAATTGTATAATATTTAGAAAGATAAGAAAAAATGGGTGGCAAGAACACAGATTTTTTTTTTTTTCTCTAACCTTAGTGTTTTCATAATGTTGTCAATCATTCATTTTGTTCTTGAGGAATACTGAGGAATTAATAAGTCTGGCTTAAGCAAGTGTTAATACAGTAAAACAGCATTTCAGAGGCACCTGAAACTGAAATACTCACATATACTGGAAAGCAGTCTAAGTATGATGAAGGGCAATACTCAATGCTATGGTATTGAATGTAAGAGTACCTGTATATTAGGGTACTGCATCATGTTGATAGAGTAGGTTTTTGTGTTGTCAGTCAGTGTTCTGAAAGTGGTCATAAACAGGGTGTGTATTAAAGCTTCCACATGATTGTGAACGGAATAACTGCAATAGGCAAAGTACATTATATGTATTCCAGATAAGCTAGGAACATATAACAGGCTCTTCTCTGAAATTTTCTGTCCATACTCTTTATATTTTAGGGGAAAGGCAAAAGAGAGGAGGAAATTTTAAATAATTGCTGGCAAAAAAACACAACTTGATCGTTTAATGAACAATGATTGAAAGTCTGTTGGGATACAGCTGCAAAGACGCAGCGTAATTAGGTAATTTGATGGTCTGTTTAAATAGCCATTGTATTCTGGAGCAGGAATAAGAGATCTTCCCTGAAGCTCTGCAGAGAATCAATATCTTTTTCATCTTCCTTCACGAGTTCTTCCTACTTCAAATATATATACACCTTTCATCTATTAGTGCTGAGATTTCATAAACGGAAATTTTAGGTCTAGTAACTCATAACTGTTGAAACTTCATTTATCTCCTGCTTTTTATAATTGGTCTCTTTTGTAGTCATTTCTGTGCACAGAGGAGCAGATGCAGGTTGCTGCAATTTCAGAACTCCCTCTTTCTTGTTTTTAAAACAGGCATGTTTACATGTAGGTTTCAGTCGTATTTTTAGGATGAAAAGAAAGAATTTATGCCTCTTAACTTCTGACTCAGACTGTAACATAGCCAGATCTAGCAGTGACTTACAGTGAAAGAGCATCCTGGGAGCTGCATCATTCAAGGAAATAGGGCACTTTATTTTTACTGTGTCCTTAAAATTTAGTTTTTCATACAACTCTGTTCATTAATTATGAATTTTCATCTCTGTGACTTCTTAACAGGAGCTCTTGAGACTTTGTTTGATATTTCATCATCTTAAAATCATACTACAGTTTTTAGTTTCTGAATTTTTTAGAAGATTATCCAGGAATTAAAGGAAAAATATTTTCAGCTGTGAAGTGGAATGTTTTTTTGGGAAGACAAACCAAGAAGCAATGGAGAAGATTCTTATGACTAATTTGAAGGATTCTTCCGTTAAGTTGCTAATCATGTCAGCTTTCAGCTTGTGCTACAGTACAAATGTGGAGAGTATAGTACTATCTATAACAGGTTTGACTCTGAAACAGTAGAAATTAATGAAATGCAGGCATCTGGTTTTGTGCATGTTCTTCTAAAATAAGGGGATCACAGTGTTTATAATGGAGTTCTGAAAGCTCTTAAATTTGGAGTAGTAGTTCCAATAGGCATATTAATTATTCCTGATCTCATAAGTAATTTAATGTGTGGAATTCAGTGTACTTTTGGGTTACAGCATTTTCAAACACCAAATTCTTGTAGTTTAAGTCAGAAGATACCATCCAATCTCACCTCAAGTTTAAATTGACAAATATAGTTTTAGCTAGTGAAACTTAATTGTGAACATTGATAGCAGGATGATCCATATGCAATAACTAGTAAAAATACTCAAATGCAGTACAAACCTTAAACTGCAGCACTCATTCTTATGAAAATAAATTTTAAATTGAAATTCAGACCTTACTCTAAAACAAAAATGGGCATTCAAGCTAGTTGTTTCAGAATATATAATAGAAGCAAGTGTGCTGGGTAAAAAGTTGCTTGTATATAAGATCAAAATTTGTCCTCAGAATAATTTTAACATTTTAGAAAGTGAAGCAAAGATCCTTTTTGTGATTCTTGTGATGGCTTTGGTGGTTTGAATGCCCTGAGGTAGAACTGTCCCGTGCTTACAGTGGGTCTCTCAAAACACTTAAATTTTCCTTTTAAAAACAGGTTATGTAGGAGTACAAAATACTATTATAACTTAAGTCAACCTGTGTACCTTAGGAACTCGCATCTGCCTGGTAAAATGTTAGGACTGATGGTTTAAAATCAACCTATCTATTTTTTCTTCGAGTTTTGCTTCCTGACCAGGCAGTTTTCACAGGCAACAGTTCCAAATCCCCACCTAGACCTTGAGAAGATCCTGTTGTGTTTCTCGCATCTGTGGCTTGTCTGTTCACCTGTTCTCTGCTCTCTCAGGGCTCTCCTGTGCATTGGGATCCTGGCTTGCCGTGTCTCTGCCTGCCCGCCGTCTCTTCCCGGGGCTGCAGCAGCTTCCCCTGGCTGGGTATGCTTGGCTGCCTCCAGGGAAAGGGGCAATTTCTCCTCTTTTATAAGGTCTCACCTGAAAGAGTTCAACAGGCTGGACAAAGTAAACAGGTAGCCTTCCCCAGGGCTACTCCGCCACACTTAGTGTTTACCTGACTAAAGAAAAACAGACTGGACAGCGAATTCTAAAAGTGCGACCCCGGAGCACAGCGCACTGCTATGGGGATACCCGGGCGTGCTCGGAAATACCTGGCGCGGATGCTAGGGGAGCGTAGCTGTCCCAATGAGCACTTGACAGGTTAATTTGTGGTGTGTTGTCTCTGCTTTCTCTCTGATGTGTCTGCATGGGAAACTGGCAGAACTCCCCAGCGGCCGGCGGTCTGCCTTGGATTGCTGCGGTAGCCCCAGAGCTTTCCAGCTCACGGCTCACCGCAGGGCAGCTGCTTTGTGGTCAGCCATCGGAAGTCTGACTGGAGACCGCTGCCGGCTGCTGTTCCCAGCGCTGGGGCAGCTCCAGCGGTGGGAAAGAGGCAGAGCTAAGGCAGGGTGATACGACTACTAAGGCCAAGGCAACAACATAAATCTAAAAATCCGCTAGTTAAAATAAAACACATCTTTTTTCCCAGTGTGATTTTTATCTAAGGCTTTGTAATAATAGCCCCTTCCAAATGTTGTATATCTGGAGGAATTTTTCTTTTCATAAGGAATCATCTTTAGCCAAAGCTTGAATGTTCCCTGTAGCTGTTAAATATGAGATGACCCCTGCCCCCCCCACCACCACCAGTCTCTCCTGCACTGAGGACTTGCCATTCTCTTTCAGTTGGACATAGTTACTGGTTCTGGTCTCCTGCCCTGTCATCTATCATACTGTATCAAAATGCCTTCTTACCACCAGCTTGATTTTTATTGAAACTTAGCTGATACAGCTATACAGGAGTCTTGAATTTGAGAAGGTAGCTATTTTAATGTTATATCATCAACATAATCTTCTACTGCAATCATACGCTCATGAGTAGTTCTTTCACTTTGTTTTATCCACAGTATTTATAGAAAATGGATATTTATTCTTTGAGTTGTAGTAATCAACTGTAGCAGTTCAATAGGTTGATCAATGTGCCTAGTAATGTTGACAGACAGGGTTGTTTGTGTGTGGGTGTTTTTGTTTTGTTTTTTTTTTTTGACATTACCATAATGTGTGGCTGGCTGAGTGGCTCAAATTGCATTAAGGGTTATACAAATACAAAAGAAAAATATTTTTCTGTCCAGCTTACACAGAAAGTAAGCAATGGATACCAACAAATGTGTAACTACAAAGAATCAGTGAAAATTTGGCTAGCATGGACGCTAGCATTGGAAATGTGCTATTGTCAAGATTTGTATTTGGTATCTTAGCAGGATCTTAATAAGAGTCTAGGGATAACACTACGGCACAGTCTAGTAATCTGAGGGTGGCAGCCACACGTTGTTTTGGAAGGGAGAGTGCACAGTTGTCCTTCAGCCTTGCTGTTCAACTGCCATCTTTACTTTCTCTGTTTTTCTTTAGATTATGGTTAGAGAGACAGGATTATCTGGATAATTATGATGCTTGAATATTTGCTGCTTGATTATTAAGCAGTGAGCAAATACAGGTCAGTTTGAAGCATAGGTTGCTTTTTCAGGGCACTAAACTAAACCTTGCCTTAGGTATTGGTGTTAGATGTGCACTCTACTTGTTTTACTTTTCTTTTTTTGACTTGTTCTATATACCTAGCTCTCTTAAATACTGTGAATACATTTCATGGAAATTACGATTGAATAATACTATTTCAGAGCTCTGCTGTTGTGGGGTTTTTTTGTGAATCGGTTCAAGAACCTTACCAATGATAGCTAGCTTGTGCTCTTAGGGGAAGATTTTTTTAGATGTGTTTGGAACTTTATGTTAGAACTGGAAAAGGTCATTCTAACTTGTAAGGCAACTTCAGTGTGTTTAGTGTATAAAGAAATGTATTATTGGTTAGTTGTCTTACAATTCTGTAATAGGAGAAAAGATCCCTTTAAATGGGGTGGGCAGGTAGATTTGGAAGATAAAGGTATAACAGATCTAGAACCTGCAAGCTAGAGCTTAGAAAAAAATCTCATTAATGTTAAGACTAGTTAACCTGTAGGTTTTTATTTCTTTTATGTACCACTTGCAGTTTGAAAGTCAGGATCTGGATATCTTTCTAAAAAGATTATTGAGCTTAATTGGAGACAGTAGCTGCTATGATTTTTGTGTGTTACATGGTCAGTTTATATAATGCTGATTCTTCCTCTTGGTATTAAAATAGCCCAGGGACCCATACATATGAAATGCAAAGCTTATGTGAGTGGAGTCTAAAGAGAGTAATATACATGGGCCACATTAGGGAAGACAAGAAAGTTGCCTGGACTATTCAGCATGGATTCAGCAAGGTTAAGTCATGCTTGACCAACTTTTAACCTTCTTGGTAGATGAGGGAAGAGCAATAGACAATTGTCTGCCTTGACTTCAGCAAGGCTTTTGGCGCTGCTTCCAATAAGATCCTCACAGAGAAGCTGGTGAAGAATTGGCTGAATAAGCAGACAGCGAGGTTAAAACTGGCTCAATGGCCAGGTCCAGAAGGTGGTGATCAGCGGTGTAAAGCTTAGTTGGAGGCCGGTAACTAGTGGTGTACCACAGCGGCTAATACTGGATCCAGTCTTGTTCAGCATCTTCACTAATGATCTGGATGATGGGGCAGAGTGTACCCTCAGCAGATTTGCTGACAATACAGAACTGAGTGGAGTGGCTGATGCACCAGAGGGTCGTGTTGCCATCCGGAAGGACCTCAACAGGCTGGAGAAATGGGCTGGCAAGGAATCTCATGAAGCTCAACAAAGAGAAGTGCTAAGTCCTGCACCTTGGGGAGCAACAACCCCATGCACCAGTATATGCTGGAGGCTGCCCAGCTGGAAGGCAGCTTGGCAGAGAAGGCTCTGGCTGTCCTGGTGGACACTGAATGGGCCACGAGCCAGCCATGTGCCCTTGCGGGAAAGAAGGCTGATGGTATCCTGGGCTGCATTGCGAGGATTGTGGCCAGCAGGTAGAGGGAGGTGATCCTTCCTCGTTCCTCAGATGTGATGAGGCCATACCTGGAGTACTGTGTCCAGGTCTGGGCTCCCTAGTACAAAAGAGACATGGGCATAGCAGAGAGCGTCCAACAAAGGGCACAAAGATAGTTAATGACTGGACCATCTCTTCTATGAGGAAAGGCTTGAGGGAGCTGCGACTGCTCAGCCTGGAGAAGGCTCAGGGGAATCTCTATGATGAATATAAATACCTGAAAGGAAGGTGTAAAGAAGACAGAGCCAGGCTCTTTTGAGTGGTGCCCAGTGACAGGACAAGAAGCAGTGGGTACAAACTGAGCAGGAGGTTCCCTCTGAACATCAGGAAACACCTTTTCACTGTGAGGTTGACAAAGTGCTGTCAGGTTTGCCAAAAGAGGTGGTGGAGTCTCCATCCTTAGAGATACTCAAGCCATCTAGATGTGGTCCTGGGCAGCCTGCTAAGGATGGCCCTGCTTGAGCACAGGGGTTGGACCAGATGATATACACAGGTCCTGTCCTGCCTCAGCTATTCCATGATCCTCTGAACTAGGACACTGCAATTTCATAAAAACTTGTTGTTTGAAAGCAAAATCATAAATGGGTCTCTTAGAATAGTACTTAGCTGTGTCACAGCTATGGTTATTTTAAATTTTTCACCAAATTGAAGACATTTTTGTTATACATATGGGATACTTAAGTAAAACTCTGAGGCTTGAATTGTTAAGGTTTGAAATTGGAGCTTGTGTATTTCTGTCTTCCTGGTTTGAACAGAATAGTACCAGTTGCCAACCACTGCAAGCAAGTTGTGTCCTCCAGAGTTTTTGCTTGTATGGTAACAATTTAGCAATGCCTGAGATGCGAAACTGTTGACTTTGTTTCATGGAAGAAAAAATGAATATTTAATTTTTAATATCTTTTTTTAACCCCCCTACTTTTGAGGGCTTTTATGCCCTCTTCTGGAACTGTGAACTTCTGTATGGGTCTTCAGGAAGAGGATGTGCAATATCTATCACTTGGCTGAGAAAGATGCAGTGTTTACTGGAGGGGAAATTTTTCAGGGTGGGCTCATAATGGGCTATAAGACAGTAAGGCACTGCCTGGATCATCCTGTCCTCTCCTTTGAACATAAACACTAATCATTGCTGTCTGTACTACTATTAAAATAAAGCCTCAAGGGTTTTGTTTCTTTCAAAGGATTGTAGACAAGTAGAAATAACATCCAGTTCAGAAACTGTGATAATTCTGAACCAAATGTTTTAATTTCATCTTCTGTTTTCTTAGTATGCTCCCATCTTAGTGTCTTCAAATTGCAAATGTTCTGTTAGACAAAAATATTAATGACACATTCTGCAGTAAATGATAGCTTTAACAGTGACATTACAATACCACGGTATTGCAGGAAAATCACAATTTTCCAAGGTGATTTTCATATATTTTTGAAAGATTATTGCAATCTTCTGCCTTCAAACCTTGGAGGAGGAAGATATAATTACTAATCCTTAGAGTGTGGCTTAATTTTCATACTACTACCATTCTATTTTGGAAGAAAATGGCTCTTGGTAGTATGTCTCACCTTGTATACAACATTCATTAGCATTATACTCTGCTTCTGCCCTGGTCAGATTTTAATTCCAAGTCCAGGTTTTAGTTTCAGAGTCCAATTGAGACATTCTTGTCTTGTTTCACAACTGTAGAAATAATTATGAAGCCTTGTCTGAAGAAATCCAGTCTTTAAACCAAAATGTTTGAAAATACAGATGAAAACATTCTCTGCATGTATTTACATTTTGGGGAGGAAAAAGTCCAACAAATGTTGGCATCCAAAATTATTTTTCCCAAGTAATTACATTGCAAATAAATACGGAATAAGGGCAAGAGGTTTTGTTGTTTTTCTGCTTTTGGGGTTTTGTACCTGTGTCCCTGCTGCTTTCCATCGATGTGTTACTTTGCCTCAGTAATCTTTTGGTGTTTTTTCTAGTTCACTGAAAGTGTTACGGAGTTCAGTATTTTGACAGTTTGAAAAACCTGACTTCTACAATAGTAGACTAAACCATGACTTTCTGTTAATATAATGATAGCTGCTTTAAATTCAAAAAGATGAAAGATACTGTGAAGCTTTTTAGATTCATCTCCGTTGCCCCGTGAAGTGCTTAATCCTTTAATTCATGGAGCTAATCTAAAGCTAAGGAAATCTTGCGAAAAGCACAGTATTTCTGTTTTTAAAAATGCTTTTTGTGTCACACTAGCTTGCTCTAACAGGAGAACTTCAGGAGGCCAAAAATAAAGTTTTGAGGTGTGAGAAGTTTCCTAGACGGGATCCTTTCCTACCTGTCCTCCCTGAAGCTCCTTGAGGAAGGTGTACAAGTCAAGCTGTGGTCACTTTTTTTGTGTGCTGTTCACAGCAGAACTTTAAAGCATATGGTTAAGTGATTACCTGCCACTCGTCTGTGTTACAGTATTTGGAGACTGACAAAGCCGCTGCTTGAGTTAATGAGGGCACTTGAGCTTCCGTCCCTGAAGTGAAAGGCCCTCAAAAAGCAGCTTCGTAGAAGAGCCGTAAAGAGCTTAAAGCTGCCCCTTCAAGCAGGAGTGGGAGCTGTTTAAACCATCTGACAATTAGTGCTGGAGCTTCCAGCATGGAGAGTTTCTTCCCTCTGCTGGTCGAACAGCTCCGGCTCCTCTCAGCCCCCTTCCCGCTGTTTGCTCAGATCAGCCTCTCCCAGCCCCTCCACCCAGCTCTCCTCTGCACTGGGGCTTCCACCTTTGCCCGTGCGCTTCAGTATGGATTTTGACACAAACAGAGTTCATAAATAATAAGTATAATTATGACTATCTCTCTTCTCCCTACATGTAGTCTACTTAAAACAGGCTCTTTTGTAGCAGAGGTTTTTGTACCATGTCTAGCAGCACTGCAGCATACTCTCAGCCTTGGCATGGTTATTAGCATATAAACATAGGCATACTATAAAAATTACTCATAATATTAAAAAATGAGCAACAGGTTAAACATTTCCTTTCTGGAGTATTTAGTTCTATTGTACTTTATTTCCCCGTATTTCAGCACTGTATTTGTCCTCCTCATTTTACTGAAGCGTGGGACAATATTTTAATTTCTTCCCATTTTATACTGTAACAGAGTACCACTGATAGTAAGATACAGTGGTACGCCTGTTCTTTGAAAGGGTTTGAGATTTTACTGGACTATTTGGATTGTATTAGTTTCTGGTAGATGTAATTCTGAGGCACTCTACCCTTTTTTTAAATGCGTCAAGAATATGGAGTTGTTGCACTGTGGTTAAAAGGGAAAGGGAAGCTGGAGAAGATGATCCAGGCCACTGAAGGTCTAAATGGCCTTTGCATCTATCCAGGCTTGTCCATAGCATTATGCCAGCATGGGGAAATTGGGTTCATTGTTTAGATACTTCAGCTAGGTGCATCTAGGTGGTACGAAGCCTCCTGGCCATTGTTATATGAGCTTGTGGTTTATTTTATGTTTTCCTGACTCCTTAGGTGCCATCAAAGATGTAGACACTAGGCAAAGAAAGATGCATAGTACATACGATGATTGTCTGCTGTTTTTAAAAGTCAAACTCAGTATTGAATAAATGACAAAAAAAGAGCAACAACAACAACACCCCACACGAAACCAACAACAGCCTCCCCCCCTGCCCCCTACAAACAAACAAAAACCAGCAACATAACCCCACCTTTTCTACTTTTTTGACTGGCAGGTCACTAGTTAATGGCAATAATCAGATACTGGCTTTACTCCTTACCCCTTTTAGGAGCTTTTCTTTCCTGTATTTCAGACTCTGTCCTTACTTGACTGGAACTGGCAACAGGCTTAAAGCCTCTTATGTAGAGATGCTAGCAGATTACATAGGCTTGGGAAACTAGAATAAAAAAAAAAGATCAGCTTACTTTCAGCAAGAAATGCCAGTATTGCTTCTCTTCTCTCATTTCCTTGAAGAAATCCAAGTTGACATTGCTGAAGTGTGGTGTTTTTTCTCCTTAATAGTAAAACCTGGGGATGAAATACAAAGAATTCCAGGTTAAAGGGCTTGGTTTTTTAGTTAAAGCAACCAAAATACGATTTCGAAGGGAAATTGTAAATACTGTTAATTATGTTTCATCATTAGAGATTATGGCCAAGCCAGAGACTTTCGCTACTATGTTAGTTCGTTGGTTTGGGTTTTGTTTTCACCTATATAGTTTTTCAGCACAATGTACCTTTTATTTTAAAACTTTGAGAAATATCCATGACACTTGTGGCAGGGTTTCAAAGAAAACCACAGGCACATACATCTGAAATGTGCTTAAAATCAGGAGTTGAGCGGCAGTGTGGTGAATGGGTTTGCAGAACTGGTGACTGGGTGGCAAGCAGCATCAATAGGCTATTTTAAGGTACTTTTTTTGAATGGAATAGTCCAATGCTGCCTAAGAAAAAAAGTAACAAAACCCAACCAGCCAACCAACCAAAAATACAAAAAAAATCACCTCTTTACAAGTATCTTGGCACAGATAATTTCCAGAAAGTAAACTGCTTCCCGTTTGTAAAAGAAAGCGACTTACTTGGACTATCCAGGCCCAAAGGAAAGGTCATAATTCTGTTAACAGGCAAGCATGTGGAGTACTGCATTGGTCTCTTCAGAACACACAACAGATACATAAAACACTGGAAACAGCGATAGATGGGGTAAACCTTACCAGGTGAAAAGGGATTAGTGCACTGAGTAGACAAAATAAGGAAACTAGCAAAATCAAGTGAATGGGGAAAAAAAGTATATTAACCAGGTTCAGTGCTAAATCAAAATAAACCTGATAATTTGTAGTGAATAAAGAAACAACTTTTGTTCACAAGGAATATATGTTTTTATATATAAAGTAAAAATTATTCAGTGTGCCTCAAGACAGGAGAAACAGATAAACCTTCTGCTCCTGAAAGGTTTAAATGAGCCTTTTGAAATAAAACCTGAATCCAGGATGCGACTGACAGCCTGTTTCACGTTCGCCTTTTCTGATGGAAATGTGTGCGAGTCTGAAATGGAGCGCTTGAGCATCACTCGGAGCAGAGCAGCCTGACTGCGTGCGGGGCTCCTGCCTTGGCGGGGCAGTTGTTGTCCTGGAGCAGATTAGAAGTTGTGCAGTTACAAATGCCTTCATGCTGCCTCCTGTTTCTCTTGGTTTTTGTTTTTGTGTGGTTTTGTGGTTTTTTTTTGGTTTTTTTTTTTTTTTTTATAATTTTCTTTTTTTTTTTTTTTTTATAATTTTCTTTTTTTTTTTTTTTTTACAATTGCCTGTTGTTTGGTTCTGGGAGATAATTAAGTACTTTAACAGATTAATTGGTTTCATAACTGAATTTGCATTCCAGGGATTCTGAAATTACAGGAGACTATTCATGCAAAAAATGCCTTTGTGTTAATTCTAAATAGCTCTATAAATATGAGACCTGCTTGATTGTACCCTTTAAACAAATAACTCATCTGTCTTCTACATGATTAATTACTTTAAACATTTAGGGTGAGATTGATTGTCAAGATAGATGATGATGTTTTTATCTAATATTTTTAAATACAGATTTTAGAATGTAATTAAGATGCCGCTATCCAGCTGTGTTTTACATGGAAGAAAATATTCTTTTTATATGCTTGTTTAATTAACAGTAGTTGTTGGTAATAGATCTATTGAAGCCTTATACTGTAGTGCAGACAAAAAAGATTAGTAGTTGAGTTTGTAATTTTTGGTGTTTAAACCAAATGACATAAACAAACTCCTACATTCTTTGTCATAGAGCTTAGACTGGTAATTTTGTGTCTCTCTTTCTTTATCTTAATAGATCTCAAGGCCCAGATTGTGATAGTATGTTGTAATGGATGTTACTTTGCGGTGCAGTGTAACCCACTATAATTTTCTTCTGACATAATGTAATTTTGGAAATTGGGGGAAAACATTTACATAAATGAATGGCACTTGCCTTTCCCTCAAGTCGTATTGTTTTGTTTTTTTTAAATATAGCACGTGTGTTTTTATTTTGGTTTTATCCTAGAAGGCATTAAGTAATTACACAGATATTGTTGATTTGCTGTACATTGACATGGGTGCAGAAATGTTACTTCATAAAATACTGGTTTAATTTATTGGACGTGGCTTTCTCAGAATTTTTTCTAGTTAATTTGTATCTGTTGTTCATGAGATTGGTTCATACTTAGACTGAATTCCTCATATAGCTGTTTGTAGTTGGGATGTTTCTAGGAATTTATTTGGGATAAAATCTTCAATTTTATGAAAAACATACTAGACAAGTTTCCATGCGTGAGGTATATACTTTGATTTCCTTTAAAATTTTACACATGTTTTCTTAGAATTTAGAATCCGGTGCGTTTGACCTGTCTCAACTTCCTTAAGTTTAATTTTACTTTTTATTCCATTTTGTTTGTAGGTGACCTCCCCTTCCCACTTTCCTGGTTGCACAGTGGGATTTCTCCCGCTGCCGTTGGTGCCCCAGCTGGTTTCCTTTGGGAGGAGCAGCCTCAGCTGTTCTGTGGGTGAGTAGAGGCCATTGGGATGGAGGCTTGGACAGCAGTGCCTCCCCTCCTACCTGTTCTTCTGGTCTTCACAGGCAGCACATGAATTCCTCTCAACCTTTAACTACATGGCATGCAACATTTGTATTTCCTTCCAGGTTACAGGCATGGTAACAGGTCTTTTGATGTATGTTTTCATCCGGAGAAAAACGCTAATAGCTTCCCAGTTACGTGTCTTTCTGCAGCTCCTGGTTAATTCGTTAACTGCTTTCTTCTCCTTGCACTGAGAAAGAAACATCCATTCCCATGTGCCTCTCTGTCTCTGTGGTTTCTTCCTTCCATCAGTGATTGTGGTCACAAGGCTAAAAGACCCACCAAGTGTTACACATCGTGTCTTGGATGTATTCTTATGCTTGCTCTGTTTCTTCTTTGTGGTTGATCTTGATCTGGCTCTGACAAAGTCCCATTTTGTTAGTAGACATTGGTGGAGAGGTGCAGGACTGCTGCTTAAGAATAGGAGAGGGAAGAACAAACAAAACCTCATAGCTTTTTTTTATAATTAAAAAAAAAATCTTTTACAGTACTTTGTAGGGCTTCTGTAACCTGTAAGTTTTTGGAGGTGGGTAGCTAAAAGAAAACCATAGGCTGAAGCCAATCTATTTAGTTCTACCCCTTTGTTAAGACTAATTTCTTATTTTTTGTCTGAAGGAGTTCAACGTGGTACTTACTCATTGATCATGAACCTTTTCTTGTCGGTTGGAACTAGTGCTTGATTGAACAAGCTTTTTTCAAATAATATTTCTCTTTCGTGAAATGATGGGATTGAAAGTCACCTTCACACTACGTGTTATTTGGTTAGCTAGAATCTGGGATTTACATAATGTTGTCTTTTAAAATAAACCACCGGAGTTCAAAAGCTATACAGTAGCTGTTACTACTAAGGGAGCATCTGGGCGGTTCATATACTCATGATTTAGCAACGATAATCTGTTAAAGCATTTAGTTAAGTTGGTCCTTGAGTTTGTGGACCAGCACTCGATGATAATTTGTGGAGACTGGAAAGATGCCTAAATGAGGGTCTGAAGAAGGTGCTGGTAAAAGGATCATTGCCATTCCTTAGCATCTTCCGCCGTTATTTAAAATGTAACACCTCATATCCACAAAAAAAAAAAGTGTGTGAGCAAGCAAAATAGAGCATGGAAAGACTTCTGAAGTAAATGTACTTTGAGGTAGAGAAGGCTTCCAGGATTTCTGCATAAGTGATAAGCTGTGGTCAGTTAAAGTACATTTAGTGAATCCTTTCCCAGGGCAATGTAAGTAAAGTTCAGATAAATTCAGATTAAAAAGAAATGTATCGTTTACAAAAATATATTTACCTTACTCATGTTAATTTTTAGTTTTTCTCATTTCAAGCTGTAATTGGTATGAAAACTTTGAAAACACTTTGTCTTCAATTTTTTGAGGCTTTTAATGGCTGACATGTCTGCATCTCTAGCTCTATCTTGGCCTTGACTGTACATTACTACTTGTAATCGTTTACTTTTGCTCTGTACTTAATTTTGATATGAAAAATCCTTCCAGAAAAATAATATACTTCTAACAGGTGCTGTTTGTACTGTCGTCCCGTCCCGTGTTCAGTAATGTATTGCTGTCATTGTATTAATATGTTAGAAAATACAGTTGTTAAAAAAAAAAAATCAGGTACTGATAGTATCTAGGGTGATAAATCAAAACCCATACTATTTAGAGATGCTTGTGTCTTTGTCTGCAGAGAGCGTTAGCACTGTTGTATAACAATGAGTGGTGGTGGTGGTATATTCTGTGGTGAATAAGATTTTTACATTTTTATGCTTGTTTTTTTGTGTCGTTTGATCAAAACAGTCTCTTGATATGAGTGAGAAACTAAATGTTATCTACATTCAAATTATATTTCGTCATCCATCAGTCTTTTGGTTGATACTGGTTTACAACTTGCACATTTCTGTGTATTTTATCTGTTATTAGAGCAGAGGCATTAACTAATTTGACAACAGTGGGTACAAGGTGGAAGTAGACTGGATTTAAATTTAGTATCCAACTTCATTTTGTTGATGACCTTATTAATAGCTTCATTATACTCACCAAATCCGTGAAAGAAACCCTAGTACTCGGGTATATTTAACTACCAATTCTGGGTAACTGAGTTGTATTTTAGATAGACATAAGATTTGAGGGGGGAAAAAACACCTTTGTCTGTTATAACTGACATGTTCAATGCACAAATACCACATCCATGTAGTCAGTGTAGCTATTTGATGCCCACAAAAGGAATCCTCTCTGCATTAGGAAGTGTCCGATGTGACAATTTTTGGAACTTCATTGCACAATTATATCCCTTCACTCTGTGTGGACAGGTCTTTGCAGTATGGAGCTACGTATTACATGTTTATCACAAATATAGCTTGAAAATGTTTTTCACTGTTAGACTGAAGACTGATAATAGTATGAAAGTTACCTTTGATGGAGATAGTTTCAAGCCTGCTGTAAAAACTGTTCAGACAGAGAAAGGAGCAGGTGGAGTGCTTGCAATTATCTTCAGAGCTTGACTCCTCAGTGAGTGACAGGAGCCGTTTCTGTGGCAGGGAAATTGAGAGTGGGCAGGTGGCCGAAGCTGCTTTGGCTTTGCTGAGGTGCCACTGAGGATGGGGATGCTGAATCCAGCTTGGGGTTGTTGTGGGGTGTAAGTGAGGGAGCAGCCTGCCGGGTGTGTTCTCAGCCTGCAGCGGCCGTGCGGGCAGTCTGACTCCTTCCTTCACACTGCAATCAGGGGAAGATCCCTGCTGTGATGGTAATTCTCTTGTATTTACTCCACCTAGCATTTTTGGGTTTTACTGCACCAGTGAATAATAAGCCTTTTACACAGTATGATATTGCTTCTCAACTTTATCACTTCCTCCACTCCTTTAAAATTCCCCCAAACTAGCTTACTGCACATCTGATGGTAAATTTTGTTGGTAGCACAAGAGCTTGTTTTGTAGTTGATTCTGCCTTGAGGCAGAGTTCTATCAGTCTCTTCTGTTGCTTGGTAAAACGGTGTCCTGGACTGTTTGATATTCTAGTAAGCTCTGCGTATTTTATAACAATATCATCATATGAAATCACAGCAGAACTTGATTGGGATAATTTTTCTCCTATGTGTGCTTTTATGGACAAAGTGGATGGGTTCATCACTTGTTTTGTCCCGGTAATAACACTTAACAGAGAATGCATATGCTTGGAGCAGGTGTGCTAAAAGAAGCTGAAGGTTCTTCTGGGGGTCGAGTAGGTCTCGACCCACCTCCAGTTGCATTTTGCTGTGTTCTTGCTTGACTGTTTCCAGCATGTTCCTCACCAGCACTCTCTGTGGCAAGCTGATCAACACATGGGCTGTTTTTCTTCTTTATCATGGTTGATTCGGTAAATGTTGCCACCCTCTTTAAAAATAAAAGGCATTTTGGCTACATCTTTTGTTTCTTAATTTCATGTGGCTTCCATCACGCCGTTGTTCCTACAAGGAGGTCAAGCTCAGTCGCAAGGGGAGTTCTTGTGGTGAATGCAAACAGTTCTTGCTACGCAGCATTGGCTGTGTGAAGATCTGGGTTGTTCTTAGTCTTTACTGTGTTTTGTGGTCTTACTGTTCCTCATGATGTATCAAACATAATTAACTTCCAAAATTTGTTGTTCCTCTGGGTAACTCATCTGTCTTCAGACAAAGTGGGTATTTCTTGTTCATTTCTTCATTTACTTGTTGCTTGTTTCAGTGATGCCCACAGTAAGATTCTCCCCATGGGAGGTGTTGTTGAGTACCTCTTTAGACGCAATGCAATAGCAAACCCCTTTTCTGTTGATTACAGTAAAGCTTTCCAGAATCATCGGGATGTGTGCCTCTTCCTCATCCCTGTTTGTGCTAATGCAGAGAATTAGAATATGGTTTAAGAGGTTTGGATACTCTAGGAACATGTATTTCAAAGTGACAGTAGCTTGGTTTTTCTGAAGATACAGGTCTCGTAGCTCTTTCTTTTCCAGTGCTTTTTTCCAGTGACAGTTTATACTTCTGATTTACAGTTAATGATAATAAATAGGACAAAAATCCACCAACACATTTTATGACTGTTTTTAGTGGCAGCAGATGTGCGAATAATAGGGTAGCAAATTCAATGATCGTTTTTGTGAGTTGGTTTTCCAGGATGACATAATGTTGTGGGTTTGTGTTTCCACCTAGCTTGTCTTTCTTTTCCAGTGCGTGAGTGGGTGGTTTTTGGGGTGTGGGTTTTTTTTTTTTAATATATATATATATGTATGTGTATAAACTAAACTATACCTATAGATCCATCAGACTAAAATTTCATTCTATGACGTAGCACTGGTTCGTAACCCTGATATATCAGCTGCTTCCTGAAAGCGCTTGTTTTTTATAATGTGATCTTCAGGGACATAAGAGGCCACTGATGTAGAATATGGGACTTGTGTGTGTGTTTTAAGGGGTAGACAGAGGTGTAGTTTATAGGATAAGCAGTATATTGTATTGGTTTGGGCTTTTAGTGTATTTGTATGGAAATCTTCCTGCCATTTGAATTCTTAAAGAAAACAGCTGAGTAGTTCGTTGCTTCTATATCATTTCAAAGAACAACTCTGTGTATCATCTGAAATGTTATATACAGTTCAGCATGGTCAGGAATACATGGAGCGAAATGGTATGCTTTGTGATGAGAAAAAATGCGCCGATGATAATGGAAGAGGGGTGGTTTCCCCCTCCAGGGTTTATCTAACAGTCTTAAGGTCATAACATAGCAGTTACTTTTTATGTTGTAATCAGTAATATTTAACTTTATTGTAGAGTAATATTTAGGCAAACTTCTTTACGTGTGATGAAGCTGCTATATAATCACTGTGAAGGGACTATATATCCAGGACTAAATAAACTTATGAAGTATGGACATTTCCAGTTGTCTGAACCTTATGTTTGTGTAAACAGATTGACAGTTTTATTCATTAACATTTGTCTCTTTCTTTTCTTTCTCCCCACTTTGAAATGTAAAGTAGGATATTAAGCATTGTTTGTATGTCTTAATATTTGTTTACAGCTTGAATGAGTAAAATATTTTTCCAGGTGACTGTTACATGCATGTACATTTCTACTTACCTTTTCTTTGGTACTTTAATTGTGAAGAGGTGTTATTGGCTCTCCATGTGAATATTAAATAATTTTAAAGCTTTGGTTTTTATCATTAGTGAGAAAATTATTGGCAAAAAAAATTGAACAGTAAATTTACAATATAAGGAGAATAATTTTAGGGCAAAATGATAATCTGAAGTCAAATTAAAAAAAAGTATTTAATCTGAATAAGCTTTCAAAAATACAGGTTGTTTGGTTTTGGTTTTGTTTTGGTTTTTTTTTTTTCCATCCCACTGTTTTGATTTGCTATTCCCAAAGAACTGGGCAGTGAGAGGAGATTATCCTTTTTGAAACTCTTGTTCTGAAAATTTCAATTTCATTTGATATTAAGATGGTAGCTTCTGGTATGAACTTGGAAACTTACTTCAAGTATGCTGTTTTGGTTGTTCCTCTATATATATATATATATATATAAAAATATATAAAAAAACCTCTAGCTGGACTGTATCTAAATGATGTTTACAGCCTCTGTTACTGGAAACAGCAAAGCTAGAAATAGCATGCACATGCTGTAACATCCTGAAATTATTTGAGGTCCATTCCAGTAGTCATTCTGCTGTTGGCTTGTTTAGTATCCCAGAAGGTATTTTCATACCCTTTCCTTCTCTATTGAAAACTCAGTTTTTGCCATGTGATATTTGGACACACCCTTGTTAGTCATCATTCTTGTCTATTGCATTTTTATTTTTTCCAAATAAGTTGCTGTGCCTTCCAGTACTTCCAGTACATCCAATGTACTTCATGGGATTATTCAGTTTGCTTCTGCATTCATAAGTGTGTGTAGTTGCTTCATTTATATTGTGCCTGATACAGTAACTAAACCCATATTTTAATGGAGAGGATGTATTTAGTCTTTAAGTAGTCTCTTTTTCAGTGAAACAAATTTGTTTCTCGAAATCTGATGCAATTATGTTGAAGGCCTGCCTGGTTTTTTAGAAGTTGTACTTCTAAGCATCTCATATTTATGAACACTCTCTCCCTATTAATTTTCTTTTTACTACGTATTTTCTTGAGTCAGTCAGTGATGAATCCTAAACTCTGGCAGGTTTGCACTGGAACCAACAGCAAGAAACTGCAAAACTTTAAAAAAATATTACAGCAGACAGCAAAGGACACCATTTTTATATTAGTGTTTGGTGCAAGCTGGGAGTGTAAATTTACAGTGTAGTATTTGTTAGGGTGTGCCTGCCTGTCTGTCTTCTTCTGTCATACGGTCACGGTGGACTAGCTTGTGATGTCTGAGAGGTAAATTCCTTAGAACTAACTTGCTTTTAGGTTTTCTAAAGAGTGCAGTGTTTATTTCAGTACCTCAGGTACAGTAAGTAATCCTAACACCTTAGTTATGTTTATAATAATTATGGCTTTGTTCCTGTCAATAGAGTTCATCAGGATATCATCTGATATCATTTTGTGCTGTTCTGTGAAAACGTCTTTGTACGAAACTGGAGTTGACTTTCACTGTCATTTTGCTAATGTCTTGGTGAAACAAGAAGAGATTACCTTGTAATAAATCCCATTCTCAAATGGCAAAGTTTAGACTTGCCATTTTCATATTTGTTACTTAAAATATGATTTAACCTGTTAACTACATGGGAACTAGTCTCATCTTTCATCCCACTTCACACTCTACTGGTTGTATTCTTTTGCTCTTACTGTTCTTAACCTGAATGTCTTTGACTTAGTCACTAGTAGATGCAATGACACTTTCCTTCCTGTTTTCACCAAGAATAGATCTGCCAGTTTCTACTGTTTCAGTTGTACCACTTAAAGCACAGCATTTCAGGTGTATCAAACTATTCTTTCTAATACTTTGGCAAGGCTAAAACCTCTCCATTTCATTTGTATTTAAGTGCATTACTTTCAGCGTTCAGTTGTTGGCAGCATCTGTTTCTCAATTTCTAAAGGACCCGTGCTTGGCTCCAAAAGAATATTTATAGGAACTGGAATTGGCAAGTCGTACTTCTTTCCAGGTTCTTACATTAAACTACAACAGATTTGTGAAAAGTGGCTTCTGTCATTGTCATGATTGAAACTGTTTTACTCTGTATATAATTATTAATTGATGAAGGGGTGGAAACTTGCTTTTACAATGAAGTGAAGCTTCTAATCTTTAAGCAACATGTGGAGGGAAAGATGGTATCTAATTTTTCTTGCCTAATGAAGTAGCTTCAACTGGAAAAATTATATTCCTGTGAAATTGTGTGATGAGTACACTCTTTAAAATATGGCTTTAGATTCATATGCAGCAAGAGGATTTGAACCTGAGATTATTCCACATTTAAGGTGGTATGTGCTTACTGTAGATTCCTAAGGGAAAAAAAGGAAATGGTCTTTTATCATGAGAAGGTGCTGGCATGTTGTAGGTGCTGATCTCCCCAACAGGGCTTAGAGCCCAGGTCGCCCAGGAGCATCCTCTTGTGGTAATTGCCACGTGCCATTCTTTTTTGTCATCTAGATGTTTATGAACCCTCTTTTTAGCCCATACAAAACCTAAAGAAACTCAGGGAGTTTTGACTTGTGCTAGTTATCAGACTACCTAAATACATTGTGCCACGGACGTAGTACAGGTAATCTTTCAGAAAATAGTTCTAAGAAAAACTGTTATCTCATTGTGTTTCTCTTTAAGGAGAATAAATGTACAGTTGCAGACCTGCCAAGTTTCTCTTGAAGCTTGTTGTTGAACTAATATGGCAATTGTGAAGTACTTACTAAAAAGCATAACATATTCCTAATATACTTATCTCGGAAAGAGTGGTCCACTTGAGTAAGCACTATGGATAGCTTTGTTAGCATGATACTTATGAAGTCAAGAGAACCAGCAACAACTAAAGGTACCTAAATTTTAGTGAATTACGCCATTAAGGCACTGCTGTGGTTGGGTTTTGGTACAGTCATACTGTGTGGAACAAATATGCAAGTACGCTGGGTATTTAGTTCTCTTTATGTTAGTGACTAGGGCAGAACTCTGTTTTATATCCTGTTTCAGGTGCAAATTTGGTATTACTAGTCCTCTCAGCTATGTTACTGTCTCTGAAAGTTATTTAGGCAGTTACTGAGTTCTGTTTTCGATTGTGTGCAGGAAGTGTGCTTTCAAGCTAATGATGAGTTCTAGTTTTTGTGCTTCTGCATGTATACCTTTAAACCTACCAAATGTATCACTTAAAAGTCTTCTTAAGAGGGTTGACAAGGTGTGTTTCCTTCTACTGTTTTTCTTTCTCCATTTATTGTATGGTACAGGAGTAAAAGGCTGTTAAAACTGCCGTGGTAGTTGCTGTGCTCTTCTCTTGTGTTCTTGGTGGTGTTTCCTACATGAGACAAGATAGGCAGGGAGCAAGTTATGAGTACTGTTGAGATAATTGAGCAATTTAAATATTTTTGTCTTTAGTTGTGTAGCTCTTTGCTGAACTTGAAATGTGTACATTGAAGTGCTCTTTGCTACATCTGCTTCTGGATGATTTCAAACCAAAGTGAGGACAACAAAGTGAAATCCCAAAGCAAATACTCAGTATAGGTTTTGTTTTCTTTGAGATTTTTTGTTAAGTGCATTCTAATCTTCATAATACAAAAAACTTCCTGCAGTGTTTTCATAGAAAAGCTCTGCCATGGGCGTGCTGTACATCAGATTTAACTTGGACATTGATGGTTTTTATACTTGTAGATAACTGGTAGGGAATCTGTATTCATTATATTCTTTATCGGCTATTCCTCTTGTTTTCAATATGGCATCTGTCAAAAGAGACATTGCTTATAGTTGGCCAGGATATAAACCATTCAAAAAATGTTTGCAAAGGTTCAGTAGAGATTTAAGAAAAAAAAAAAAAATCACATTTTAGTTCTCTGAGGATTCAGTGTGCTTTGGGCGTGAGAAGGCTAAGGAGGATTTTGTGCAGTCTCGTAGCTCTGTATTGTCAGGAGTAAGGATTGAAAGCAAGGACAGGCTCAAAAGTCTCGTACTGCTCCACTCACACTTGGACAGTGCGTGGAAGGAGCTTGTTGGAGCTGAATGGAGTAGGGATGGGATCTGAAGAAGGGGAAGAAAGAGTATGGAAGAGGGAGAGGACTAGGAACATAAATGTCAGGTGACTGGAGATGAGGGAAATGGTGACGGGAATTCAGAAAAGAAAAACTGAAAGAGATGGGAGGTTGATGAGGGACTGGTGTTTGAAGAAGAGATGGGGAGAGGAAGATCTGTGAAGGTTTGGGTCTTTGCACATTCCACCTCCGCAATCCAAGCTTGGAATAATTGACAAATTTAATGTATTTGATAACGAATACCAAGTAAGTTGGGTCTTCACTCACTGTAATGTTGATTCAGATAGAAATTTATAACTTGCTCTGTCTTGCAAGTTATTATTATTAGAAACTATTTACAGACATTGTAAATCTGTGGTGAATATAGTAAAAAACCTTCCTATTGATTAATTAATACAATTCCAAATGCTGCAAATTTATATTCTATCCTAAAAATAAACACAACTTTCTAAAAGGAATGTAATCTCAAAAATCCTTGAATTCATGGGGTACAAGCTGAGTTACATTTGGAGTGATCCATAAGTACATATTCGTATACACATATGTTTTTAAAAGTCTTCCTACTTCTGTCATGGAGCAAAATGTTTCTACATTTAATTATTTACTAGGCAACAGTAGTGGGGCTTGGAGATGCATAAACTGATGTGCAGATTGTGATGTGGATAGAATTGGTCTGAGAACATTAGGAAAAACATTACTTTAATGGGGAAACATGCTATTTAACTAAATTCTAATCCTCTTTGAATATATCAGAATAACCATAGAGGGTTAATCTCTTAAAAATGTATAGTTCAGGATGGGTAACATTTTATACCATGTATGCTTGCAGCAGAATACTACCTTGCAAGCTGAGTTCTGATATTAACTTGTGCTGGTTTGGGGTAGGACAGAGTTAATTTTCTCCATAGTAGCTTGTATACTGCTATGTTTTGGATTTGTGGTAAAAACAATGTTGATAACATTCTGATATTTTAGTAATTGCTGAACAGTGCTTACGCTGAGTCAGGGCTTTTCTGCTTCTCACCCAGCGACTGAGCTGGGGGTGCACAAGGAGTTGGTAGAGGACACAGCTGGGACAGCTGACCCCAACTGACGAAAGAGAGACCCCATATCATACGACATTGTGCTCAGCAACAAAAACTGGGGAGGGATGAAGAGGGAGCGGGGGGAAGGTTTGCCAGCACTGCCGTTGCTCTGGGACTGGCTGAGGACTGATCAGTCAGCTGTTGCTGAGCGATTAGGGGGTTTTTGCATGTGTTTTTCTTGGATTTTGTTTTCCTTTGGGGAGATTTGCTTTTGCTTTTCCTCCTTCCCCTTTTTTCCTTATTAAACTGTTCTTTATCTCAACCTATGAGTTCTTGCACGTTTACCCTTCCAAGTTTCTCCCCAGCCCACTGGTGGGTGGGTGGTGAGTGAGCGGCTGTGTGGTATTTAAACTGCCTGCTGGGGTTAAACCATGACATAACTCCAGCTCATTTATGACAGTTTGTCCAAATGAAGTTCTAAGAAGTTTGGCTGATTGCCTGCTGTACATTTCAAGTTCATATGAAATAGTAATCTAGACTCTCACATGCTTTCAGGATCTTCCAGGGGCTCTGGTTTCCTCTGTACAAGCTTTAAGAGTTTAGTTGCATATTTTAAGACTTCACCATATTCATGTTACGTTTGACATTTTTCTTCTGTATGTCACTTTGAATTCTTGTTCTGGAATCTAAGGTATTACAGAAATCCTTTTGTTTGATACTACTACTCATGAAATTGCATCACTTTCATGAAGCTGACAGTGCAGTGAGCCTGTTACAGTTGAAATCTCTCCACTCCATGCAGAGATGTGCTGTAAGATGATGGTATTGTCTGATATGCAAAGTCTCTAGTTTTAATATACAGGATTCTAGTGTGCTGTCAATATGTCCTCAGTGAATTTCCTTTTCAAGTCCAAGCAGTATTTATTTTCTGTTTAAAAAATATTGCAAGTAATTCTGATCTTAAAAGGGAAAAGTTTCCAGTGTTCTTGTTCTTTGGGGGAGGGGGAGAAGTGCAGTGTGTTACACATTTGGTCTTGCTCAATATGAAGATTTGCATTTAATATATATGTAAATATATTAATATACCTGTTATTTTTACATTATATTAAATATTTTAATAATGTATCAATATGTGTATTCAGGGAAGTAGTGGATTCCCCAGCTTTGAACATTTTTAGGATTCAGCTGGACAGGGTGCTGGGCCATCTTGTCTGGACTGTGCTTGAAAGGTTGCACCAGATGATCCTTGAGGTCCCTTCCAGCCTGGTATTCTATGGTTCTGTGATACATATAGAGAAAAACAATACTTGAAATCTCTAAAAGAAACAGGTTTGATATATTAAAAATTTACGAAAATAATTTTGTTTTTGTACCTCTTGTAAAATAGATCATTATTTTTATTAACTGTAACATAATGGTGTTCTTGAGGCACAGAAGTAACTATAGCGTTTGAGACACGTTAACGTAACAAATGTTGCCCAGTTACCGTTGGCTACCGTGCAGCTGTTGTTCCCATTATTTCCAGGTCGTCATACACTTCTATGTTTTGTAATAATCAATTGCATCCACTATTGGAGAACTGGCATGCCTGGTGTTACAGGGCAAACACAGAGCTTTGGCCATGGGCATGAGTGCAAGTGAATTTGTTTTATTGCAGTGTTCATCACAACCAAGTCCTATTTTGAAGGCAAGCGGTTTGTAGTTGAAGTGAAAATGATTTTTTTATAGGAAGCGTTGCGCACTTATATTGAGTTTTTATAGGAAAAGGAAAAGTTATTGTGGGTCAGTCATGTATGTAATTGAACACAATGTAGGTATAAATAATACGTATCTGTTTAGTTATTCTCTGCGGTCATTTTGATTTGATATGTGTCCACAAAACACGTGTGATAAACCTGTCACTCAATGTAACTGAAAGTTTCTGATAGCTGTACTGTGGTGGTTAGTGTGGATGGGTGTGTTTAGACACAAGAATGCAGCCTGTTGTACCAAGACTTGGTATGTTGGGACATGCCTTCTACTTGACCTGTGTAAACAAGGCTATGGGCTTCTGAGACTTGTCTAGACAAGAACGTGCATCTGCAGAGGGGCTGCACTGATTAAGGTGGAAGAGATGGTAACTCTTAGGCTATGCCAGCCTCTTAGGTCTTGGGGTCTTTGCTTGGTAGCAGATGAGCTTCCAGGATAGCTTAAGGTTATAATACATATTTGGGGACAAATTTATCTTGGAGTTGGGTGGAAAAAGCACTGTTGTTTCTCCTCAGTTGTTATTCAATACAGATACTCCCCCAGCACAGCCCTTTCCATCCTGTGCTCAAGTACTAGAAGAGAAACGCTGAGATGCCATAACTTATCCTAATGCTTCTGGCACTAACCTATTATATAAAATCAGGTCAGTAAATTATTGAAGAACATATATTAACTCTAGAAGGAAGCTTGTTTGCACGTTTGTGTCCTCTCTTAGCTAACAAATTAAGCTAAATTCAGAGTTAATGTTTAGATTAAGAGCAGAAAAGGGCATCTGATCCGACTGTGTGGAGTTATATGGCATACCGAAACTGTGAAGGCTGGATGAGAAAATGTTGGGTAGGATTGTTTCCTTCAGAGCCCAAACAAGCTGAAGTAAATACTTATCTATGAATAGAGCAGTAAGCAAAGTGTAGTACTCTGAAAATTTCCTCTTGTTTATTCAGAATTTGTCTACTACAAGTAAAGTTGAATTCAGGCCTCAATTTAGCAGAAGAAGACGACATAAATCCATGGCTGCAGTAGTAATTTGTGGACAACATGTATTTCTTTTTTTGCGATACAGGAGCCTGTGATTCTGCTAAACATTCCGACAGCTTCAAGAGATATAACTGAGATGTAGGGAGAACAAAAACTGAATCCAAGATTAAAAAAATAAATATTGAAACTTCCCTTAGCACATTTGTTGGTCATAAACATCTAGCTCCAAAAGAAAATAGTTAAATTTATTTGATTTTCTGTCTGGCTTGCTGGACTGCAGAAGCCGATGATGGGTTGCAGAACCTACCTTAAATTGTTCTGCCAGTAAAGAAAATGTCACATTGGGAGCAATATGTTAGTGACTGTAGAAATCTCTCCCCTCACGCAATTCTGGCAGGTAAAAAGCTTACCTGTGGCAGGCAGGAGTAGTGACTTTTGCCCTGACCAAGGCTGACAGCAGAGCAAGTTGCGCACGGGTGGGCCGTGTGAGTGGTGGAGTCACCATCCCTGGAGGTGTTTAAAAGGTGTTTAGATGAGGTTCTTAGGGACATGGTTTAGTGCTGGAGTTAGGTTATGGTTGGACTCGATGATTCTGAGAGTCTCTTCCAGCCAAAATGATTCTATGATTCTAATGCAAGTAGGATGTTTGAGTAGGAGGCTGGGGAACAAGATCTGCAGGGAGAAGAGGTTTTGTTCAGTCTTAAGAAAAGGAAGCAGCAGAAGGGACTTTGAAGCAGCTGAAGACAACAATCTACTTGGTTACAGAGAAGATGGAACTAGGGCTTGTCTGAGGTGTGCAGTTGGAAGATGAGAAGCTTCCTTCCACCGCAACAAGGAACACTTCTGTTAGATGCTGGGAGGTGCTTTGTGAGGGTGGTCAAATGGAGGGACAGCCTTTCCAGGGAGCAGGTGGAATCACTATGCTTAGGGTTGTCTGAGCTCAGCTGGACCTGAGCAGCTGACCTAGCATCAGACCTGCCCCAGGAAAGGATGGGGCCAGGTGGCCTCATTATGTCCCTTTGGATGGGAATTACTCTGCAGCTGGCAGACTTGAAAAGGATAGATCCTCACCAAAAGTGATGGAGGGACTCAGACTTACCTTGAGAGTTCTGAAAGGGCTTGGCTTAAGGAAAATGCTAAGTTTTACTTAGCAACACTTACCATTCTTGAGAGCAGTTGTGCACTGCTTATTACCTGCTAGGGTTTGTTCTACAGAACTGCTTCTAAGTATTGCTGGGCCCTCTCAGTCCCTCCAAATAGCTGGACAATCACTGCAAAGGGCAAGGATTTCCTGTTTTGCAGGGGAGGAGCATTTTGGTGCCATATTTACAAAGCAGCATATATAAGACAGTATATGAGTTGCATGCTGTTGTGGCCTTGAACACTTTATCACTATGATGCACATTCCTGTGTATCTGTTGCAAGAGAAGTCTGATTCTCTCTGAATCTCAGGTACAGAAAAGTTTAGAAAGGAAGCCCTGGATATTTTTCTCAGCTATCCAGCTATTTTATGGTGGATGTCTTATTTATACATTCAGAAGCTCAATGGAAATTTAAGGAGCTCAGAGTATACACAGAGGAGCACAGGCTTCACGTCAACGTCCTAGAGTTCAAGTATGTGGTTTGCTTGTTACATATTCTGATTTCTCATTGTGGGTCAACACAGAGAAGTAAAAGGTTGCTGGTATCATTACTGTGGTTTGTGTTTGGAAATAAAGTAGTCCTTTCTCAAAGAGATTTGGTGGCCCTGTAATACTGTTGTGTTCAACATCAAGCTCCCAAGTCAGCAAAGTTGCCTTTTAGAGTTACTGACCCCCTTGCTGAATGACAGAGTTTATTTCTAATGATGGAAAATACAGTTCAGTAATGAACAGAATAATGAGAGAGACTAGGGGCAACCCTGAGTTGTTTTTCCACTTTCTCTTGCAAAAGTCTTGTGAAAGCTTTACAGAAGTCTCACGAGGGTCTCATGTGCTGTTTTTTCCTCTTTCTCAATATTATGTCAATTGGAACAGATAGTTTCTGAGACATTCATACTTCACCTGCTGCTTACTCTGCAATTGGTTTAGCTGCTGCCTGTATCTACTATGTCTATGTATTCTTATGATGCATTCGGGACGGCTTGAAAATCTACTCAACAGTGCTCACCTTGCTGGGACAGGGGTTGGCTCTTCTACCAGGCCTTTGAAACAGCTGTCTTATGAAAACTTTGTTTATGAAAGATTAATCAAAATGTGTTTTCTTCCATTCTTTCTTTATTCCAGTCAGCATAATATGCTTCTAGCAAACTAACTGCATTGTGGCTGTATAGACTAGGGTTTAAGCATTAATTAAAAAAGAAAGGTGAATACATCATAATTAGTAGTAGTCTGAACTTACTTGGTAATACTTGGTAAACTGAAGTGTCTTTACAAAACACCAATTCACAACTACTTGCCAGTGACTGACTAGTGAATATTCATTTGATGGTACTTAGTGTTATCTTCTCTTCAGCTTCTATTGAAGAAAAATCTGTGCATTTTTTCCCTGAATATTCAGGTTTTCTAGCAGCAGGTGTATAGTGTTTTCAGATACATATGAAACAGTTGGGTGGTATTTTGGTGGGCTGTTTTGTTTGTTTGCTTTTTAGCACCCAGGGATCTTGACTGAAAAAAGGGTAGTGTTTTGTACAAAGCATGATACCACATGCAGAATACGCTCCCCTGTACTTGTGAAGCAATTGTGTTTATGAAAAGTGTGTAGACTGGGAACTGAAATAGGAGCAAATTGCTTGTATGAGTTACTGAAACTAGAAATAGAAACTCAGTTCAGTAAAATGTGGTGCTAAAATTTTGTCTTTGGTTTGCTGAATTTTCTGTCTGATGTAGCATCCTTTCTGTCCATTGGGTGTCTCTTGGTTTGGCTGCTTAGTTATATAAATAGTTTGAGACAGTATAAATTCACAAAAGTGCTTTGAAGTCCTTGACTACAAAGTCAGGCATCTAAGGCAATTTATGTGAACTGAAGAATTATTCTTAAGTCTTGATAGATAAATAATTTATTTCCAAATAGAATGTTTACATGGGTCTTAAACTGTGCATTTACAGGCTTTTTAGGCTTGTCCTACTGTCTGCTTTTATGTGTGATCTAAGTTTTGCTTGTTTTGCAGTGTAACAGAAGTTGTGGCTAGAACATGACATGGAATTAGTTTAAAATTTTTTTTTTACTTTTTTTTCTGAAATACTTGATGGTTAAATGCTATTTTAAAATATCTTGAGATCTACAAAATAATTCATTTAAATTGTGTGAAATGGGAGAAGGTCAGCATGTTAAAGGTGATATTTAAAAACCTGCTTCACAGGACATTGGGTTAAATATCAGGTTACGATCAGTACTGTAAGTTAAGTCCATGAAAGACTTACTAAACTTACCTAGCTTTGCTTCCGTTTAAGCATTCACTTAAGGCATTAATGGGACACAGTGCATGGGGAGGGTACACATGTGGTAAGAATGTAGAGTAAATTTCTTAAATTGTTATGTTCTGTATAATTTCTTCTTTTTATGTTGAGATTCTGAAAGCACACTTCACAAGTGGCAGCTGACATATTTGCATCCTATTTTACCATTATTGACATACTAGTATTACTTAATCTTGTTTTTCCTGCATGCCTATATTGCAGAGATTTCTGATAAATCTTTGTGACTCTTGATCCAGATTTCCATGAAAGCAAGTATTTATTCTGTGTTGAGAAAACACATTCACTGCATAGATTGGAAGAAAGATTAGAGGAGAATTGTTTGACTGTCAGCAGTAATATTAGGTGGCGTGTTATGCAATTTAATCTTTTTGTTGAAAAAAAAAATGCATTTTGAGTTACACTGAGGAAAAGTGTCGTTTAAAACTCACCCCCTTAATACTGCCTTCAGTAACAATTATAACCTACAACTGGTAACTAAAGATCGGGGGTTGAGTATAAAAATTTTTCATTCTTTCTCGTTTACTTATGTTGATGATGGTTTAATAGAAAGACTGGGAGGACTGCTATTTACTGGGGTGTACCATGGAGGAGGTGTTTTACATGACATGGGAGATACCTTATCACGTAGAAAGACTATATTTTATTCTCTCTGATGTCTCTTTCCAGCCAAATGGGGAAAAACAATGAAAACACGGTGGTTGTAAGGGTCATTGCATCTTTTGAGATATAATTTCCTAGTAGCTTCGAATATTTTATTTCCTTTTTTCACCAGTCTGGTTCTAGTGGGAAAACAATTTTGTTCGCGACAGCTATCAGTTAAAATACTGGTCTTTCTCCTTGTGCTGCCTCCCAGAGTGTGTATATCAGCTAGGATCACTGTCGTTGTACCATGAGAGTGTACAGAATCAGTCGCTTCCTCAGGGTACTGGGTGGTTGTCGTTCAAAACTTGGCCTGCTGTCTGCCTACTCGTAGAGTTTGTCCTGCTTCTATGAGGGGTCCATCAGCTCTTTGTTGATGTCTCTCTCCTGTTTTAGAGATGTCAACTCATTTTTGTGAATTAGGTGCCATCTCACATTCTTGACTGGTTTATTAATACACTGGTATGCCTTATCTCTGAACCTTATACTCTGTAAAATAATGTTTGCTGCAAACTTGCGTGCAGGATTAATGTACATTTATTGTGTCAGATTCCTGATTCATGCCCTATACAGAGTTTGATCTAAAAATTACTTCGAGTGTGACTGAATTCCAAACCTATACAAGAAGTACCACCATGGAAGTATTACTAGAAATAATACTAACTGGCTTTACTTCACTTAAGTGCAACTGTACCTGCAGTTTCCTGGTAGTAACTTCAGTCAGAATGCATAATGTTCCATAAAAGTATGTAACCTGCCTTTCAGTGCTCATAAATTGATTCTGTATTCAAGACTCAGTCAAATTGCCCTAAGAAATTAAGCTAATTAAATACTTCTACAGCTGAATTTCTTAGTTTTTTTTTCTTTTTCTAGTTGTGTCATGGAAGTTGGTATGCAAAATGCCACAATATGCTTTTCTTTAGTGTTCATTGAAAAAACATCATTTTGTATTAAGGTAGATTGTTACACAAACCAAGCATGTTGCTGTACATTATACTAATGGAGATGTATACTAAGAAAGACAAAAGGCTAGGAAAGATGTGTAGTAGATGGTTTTGTGGTTTACTTTAAAGAAGGCATAAACAATAAGTGGATAGCTTAAGAGGAAAGGACCATGAAGAAGAAAGACTAAGAAAAGCAGGGGGTAAAAAATCAAAATAAATCTCTGAGCCGGGGTAATTTGTGGTACTCTTCCAGTTTGATAGTTCTACTAAAAAAAAAAATAAAATATATATATATATATACACACACACACATTTGGGAAAACTGATTAGCACACCTGCAGTCATCTAGATCATTCCTCTTTAAGCTGCTCTTGGAAAAGAGCTTTGTAGCTAGTTAATACTCAACTGTATGCTTCAAATGAGATCAGAAACTGAATCTAATTAAAGAATATTGCAGCCAACAATATTCTGAAATTGAGAGATTATTTTTATATATTTGGCATAGGATTGTTGGTCTTTTTCCAGACTTGCAGTCTTTTGTTCGTAATAGAAGGTGTTGGCATTCATCCAGCTTGAAATAGAGGGGTCCAAGTTTAATGACTACTACAGTCAGCAAAATCCTTGTACTAATGTTAACAGAAGCTCAGTGCTGTGTCAACTCTGACTTTCTGCTTTTTTGTAGTTTTGGCATTTAATTCCCTCTGTGGGATGTTGCTGCTTTGAGGTAGAATATGGAATACCGTGACAGGGTGGTGATATCTAGTAGCATTTGATGTCTGATGGATATGAAGCTGTGTTTAATTCATGTAGTCCAATCTGAGCTTTTTATGTACCTGAATAGCCCTGTGCAGACACCTGTTTAGTGACTATGTGAGGAATAAAGATTGTGGATATTACACCTTTCTCAGTTTGTACGAAAAGTAACCTGGCTTCTTACATTGGGTTAGGTACGGCAGGATTGCCGAAGGGAGCAACTTGTTTGCCCTTCCCGTGCTGTGGTTCCTTGTGGTCTTTGGTCTGTTTGAGGGTTGGTTATGGATACATCTGTGCATGTGGCTTATGTTGCTAGTTTTGTTTGTTTGTTTTCATAAATGTATAGATGTTTATGGTTTGGGCACCACTGTCGTTTGGAAGCAGGAAGAGTAAGATGATTCTCAAATTTCCAGTTGTCTATTTTTCTAATCAGTTGTCAAAAACTTTTGTGCAAACAGTTGGACAGCTGTCTTCTTGAGCTTACACTGCTTAGATCTAAGACTAAAATTAAAATGTGATGTGCTTCTTTTTGTCTTTTGTTGCTGTTTTTCCCAATAAGTATTTTTTTCTTTTTGTATTAGTGTGATTGATAGTTATGAAAAAAACAGAAACCCATCCAAGCTAGCACTTAAAACAGGTATTATGAGCGGGAACCTTGAATTTAACAAAATTCATTGTGTGATGTTGAAGTACTTGATTTAATATTATTTTTCCTAGTGCATATGTTCTTTGAACTCAAGAAAGCCTATATCTTACTAGGTTTTAAATATTCCCTGTTTTTACATGCAATGTGAGAAATTGCCTCCAGTATAAGAACCAAAGAACTTCTTCACAACCAAGTCTTTTGATACACTGCTAATTTGTGCCTCTTGCATCTGAAGTGTCAGGTGTGGCAGTTTATTAGAAGACTTTGTCTTTGGAGGAATGATAATGTTTTATGTGGAATATTCACCATCTCTATATTCAGTGAAATGCTTTTAGATAGAGTTCTGTTAAGTGTCATTTTTCTGCAAAAAGAAATCTTATAAAAACACAGATCCAAGTTTTTTCTGGAGGACTGAGCTGTTTAGTAAATTCTTCCATGTTTAAAATTTTTCTTGTAATTGGAAATGTAGTAAAAAAATTGTAGAATCTCTTCACTGCAGGGCATGAAGAATTTTTACATAAGAATTCACTGTGTCAGTATAGATTTCATGCAAAATTATAATGGCCTCTTTTGCTTTGCAGTTGTATTTCCTTATGATAGCTAGAGCTCTCTTTCTGTTGTGTTAAGTAATGCATAGACATTTTCTTTAGTCAGCTGATGCAGGTTTGGTAATTGATGAACTGCAAATTAATAGTTATAGCAGTTGGTATTAAAAGCCATTCAAGGGAGAGAAATTGAATAGAAATATTCATGTTAAAAAAAAAAGAAGAAGAAAACAATGGGAAAAAGTAACAATTCAGGAAGATCTATGGTAATATGGAGAATCTTATATAATAGAAACACATTTAAATTCTAAATTTAGAGAGACTATTTGGAACTTATGAAGAAGCCAACCCAGAGAAGGGATGAATCATAGCAGCGGGAGAATGAAAATATCTCAAAATACTTGGGCACAGGCCATCACCATTGGAAGTAGTCGCCTTCTGTTTGCCTAAAAGAAAGAAACGGTGCCTCTCTTCGTACTTTCTGATAACTATGGTACCTTAGGTTAGTAAAGAGAAGAAGAGAGTGAAATATTGAACAGAGTTGACTTATGTTATGCATCTTGAGTGGTTTTGTGAAAGAATTTAAGAAGTATGTGGCCAAACTGCTGACAAACATATGGAGGTCCTTTAAACAGAATAGCTAGGAAACCAAATTTGCATAATGGAGTTTACTTGCCAGAAGTATCTTCAGGCATTTCAGTCCTCATTTTATTGTGTGTGGGTTTGGTTTTTTGGTTTGTTGTTGAGGGGGGAGGGGGTTGTTGTTTGATTTGGTTTATTTGTGTGGTTTTTTTGTTTGGTTGGGTTTTTTTAATGTTAACAGAGATCAAAGAACTAGAAAAAGCACAAATCTTAAATATATTTTCATCAACTTGAAGCAAAGTACTGAAGGGCAGACAAGAGTTGATTCATTTTCACTAAGAACAAAAAGTTGTGTTCCTTTGAATATCAAACCCCTCAGTTGTAAGTTAATTTTACACCCCAGTTCCTTTTTGCAATCTAGCTCTAGAAAACTAATTGCTACTCTTGCTCTTTTGAGTTTTATCTTGGTTGCTAAGTTCTTACATACGTGAATTCTCACTTCTTTGTAAAACCATGTCTTTCTTTTGATTGTAGTTTGCATTTGTTGCAGATGCAAGTGTTCTCTGGTTTCTTATGTTTTCAGGGTTTGATTAGGAAGCAAGCAGTGATTTGAGAATACTGCTTGGTGTTGCTTGGTACAGCACGCAGTTGTGTGCTCCCGATGCCCAGAGCTGCCTCCAGAAGTTTTGTCCTTTGTGGGGTGTAAGTTATGTGCTCAAATTCAAATCCCTTTCTCCCTGTCACATGAAGGTGTGTGTTGCAGTACTTCTGCAAATATTTGTGATTGTTGCTCCCGATGTCAGCTAGTTTATATTTTTTTTAAGCAGAATTGTTCAAAATATGTGTTCTTTATCATCATTTTGGTACACATTCAGAATTACCTTTGGTTTGCAGCTGCTTATATCATCGCAATAAAGAATACTTTCTGCTTTAGGTAAACTTACTACTGGTATACATTTTTGTAAGTCATTGAAGTATATGCAGTTTATACTGGTGGTGAATTTAGTATCTTCATTTTTGGTTTACTTCCAAACCATTTTTGCATTCTTCGAAGTCTTGACTCTGTAGTTGAGACCACCTCATTACTGTTTATGTGCTCTTTCTTGCTTTGGAGATTTCAGTTCATTTGCCAGTATAAAGATTGACCAAAAGTAGGAGTAGTATCATTCATCCAGAATAAGTGGTTCTCTCATATAAAGAAGTCACAATGTACAACGTTATTCCAGTCATGAGAATACTGAAAACTTACCCACACACACACACACAATGGAGGCAACCAAGCTGTAAAGCTGCGTACAGGTACCTATGTGCTCATCTCTTCATCTAACTTCTGAAGGATTTTCAATACTGAAGTTTAAAGGTGCTTTATTGCTACTGAAAGCAGTGCAGTTACTAGTGGCGATGGACGTTGTCCCTGGGATGGCACATCTCTACCTGTCTGCTGTGCAGCAGGCCGGGCTCGTGTCCTTGTCTGCATGTACGGTTCTCTTAGAAAGCTAATGTCATCTCTTACAGATTTGGATTAACCTGTTGGTGTCAAGCTGTTAATTTATATTAAAAAAGGTTAATACGTATCGACTGAAAGCAGATTTTAAATGGAATAAGAAAAAGGAAAACTACCTTTGAGTTTTTCAGACAGGACCATTTCTAATCCTATTGGAGAAATGCTTTGTGCTGGGAGATTTGGACCTAAATGCAACTATTGCCACAAACAATACTGGTTTCATAGAACTTGCATGTGCATTTAGACGTGGGGTGTCTGTCTGATAAATCCTCATTGATTCTGTTAAAACCCTTTCTTTGGTGGACAGCAGCTTGGGTGTTAAGGCTTGATTGCAATTCTGGTGTACGTTTGCTTTTGAATCACCACCTTTCTTCTTAATATTTTCAGTACAGGAAAAGAAGAAAGTTCAGGGTGTGGAATTATAAGGTCCTAATAGCTTTGCTATCCAAATGGGTCTATTATCTTTCTCAACTCTGGCTGTCTGGAGTGACATAACCTTTGGTCATGCTTATTTGGCCCTGAAATGAAAAAAATCTTTGGCAAATACATGATGAATACCGTGTTGCAAAGATGTATATTGACAAGTACATATTTAGTAAAATTTCTGTCTGCGACTGTCTTTTTGTGTGTGACTCTCTTAACCCAGGTTACTTGTAGGCTGAGGCTGTTGCTGTTATATTGCAAGAAGATTAGGCTACCGTATGGGTGAGAGAGATTGCTCCAATTTGTAGTACATCAAATCCAGAGTGTCAGAAGGCCGGAAAGCAAAGCAAAAGTCATTTAAAAAGCAGGATGGATTTTAAATAAAGTTCAGGTTTAGGTAAAAGGTCAGGCTGTAGTTCCTTTTTTATTTGTAGCAGTTCATCCGTATACAGTACTGTGCATTTTTTATGTGTAAGGTAATCTCATTTTTTAATCTACTATAACTGTCCTTTTGATTCTTGAAAATCCTTTTGGGTATTTTGCATTCCGATATCGATCCCTGTCTGTCTGACTGCTTCAGCTGGGTAATCATTTTTCTTGTTTATCCCTAATCCTTTTAATATTTCCTTCCTGCCACTGTATAACACTACAGTATGCCTATTGTTTGCAATGTGTTTCAATGACAACTGTAACACTGTGCAGTAAAAGTGGCTGTATTTTAGATTTCCCAAAACCAGTTTACAATGAAAAAAAAAAAAAGCAAAGCTGATCAATGCATTATCAGAGCATGTATGCTGACTGTGGTACATCATTTTACTTAGTTGTACAAAATGTTCATCTTTCTGAACCATATTCTGTTTTGAACTGCTCTGAAAAATGAAATACGAACCTAGCTACTTGAAAATGTTTCTTATTCTGAATTCTTAGGGACCTAACAGGCAAAATAAGTTTTATTCTCTCTCTGTGTATATACATGTGTATATTCATATGTATACAGGTTAAAAACTTGTTTAAGTATCTCGGTGGAAGCGTTCGGACCCGAGTCTCTGATAGTTCTCTTCAGCTTTCTCCTTGGATGAAAATATTCTGTCCCTGTTTCTATGGTGACTAAGGAAAATCATCTCTGGTCATATGAAATTTTGAAAAAATGATAAAAAATCCCTCTGTGATAAGATTTCCAGAACAGCACAGATCTGTTTCATTTCACTTGATGAATGGGGAGAGGACTGTCCCACCCCCAGCAGGACTTTTTGTCTCCGTTTCTCCCACACTAGGTTATACCTCAAGATCCTTCCACTGTGCTGACCAATACTTTTAACTGTTCTGCTTTTCTCATTAAATAAACTTGGCATATACTTTCTCTGCGTGTCAAAGCAAATCGTGCAAACATAATGAAGGAAAAGAATTTGATACAGAGGTGAAAGCAGTTTTTATGTCTTCTTTAGGAACCATTTTTATTTCTATACTACTTTGGTACTAGCCAAGGTGGTGGTGTGTGTGTATATTTGGTTGGGGTTTATTACAACTGCTTTACTTAAACAAAACGAACAAAAACCCCCTGAGATCTTGACTTCCTATATTCAGTGACTGTCTTAATTAAAATCAGCTCTAACTATTGGCAAGTTGGGGCAAGTATTACGTAAACCTTTCAGGAAGGTGAAGAAGTTACCTCATCTCTGAGAAAGCATTGATTGTAACAATAAGGCTTTAGTAACTTGCCATTATAACTCCACTTTCCCATAGCAAATTCATAAGATCGTAGGAAACATAATTTTTAAAATATGTAGTAGCTTTTGATACAGAGAAATACTGTGAAAGTTCTAGCTTTACGGCTGTTGATTTACGACAGTCTCTTTCTAATGTTAATAACAAAAAAAAAATCCACTTCTTGATTTCTTCTTTTTTTAATCTGTCCTTTGAAGATCACTCTCTTCCAGCTCATGCACTTTATACCAAATGTACTGTGATTTCAGTGGAAGGTCAGTTTTGATTTTGTTGTACCTTGACTTCTGAGATGCTACAACTTTCCTGTGTGCTTCTGAGATGAAAATGATAAATGTTTTTGAGACATCTTAACTTTTTAAAAAGAAGATCCCTGTCTAAATATTAAAGCACCTAGCACACTGTAACTTTTTCAGTTACTACTGTTCAGTTTCACATTGTAACTTAGGTGGTTCGGTTATGTGTGCTTAGTAATGGCAGGTTCTTTTTGCAGGCTAATTACCAAGTGACAGCAAGTGAGCCTGATCCTTCAGACCCACAGAAAGTTTTTCTTGAAATGCAAATCTATGCAAATCTGGTACCAGTAGAAATTTATACCTAGAAATAATGCTGTCACCGGTAAACTGAATAATTTTATGTTAAATGATCTGTAAAGCTGCCTTTTAGAGTGGATCTGGAGTTCGTTTCCAAGGATAGGAGTCATGTTTAGAATTCATCAGACTGTCAGTTTTCCTGTTTGGATTGTTTTCAATTTATTAAAAATGTTATCTTTCCAGATATGTTTCTGACTTTCTTGAGATGATTGACTGGCTCAGTGTAGGCAGTTTGTAAAAGCTTGATTGATCCAGACTCTTCCTTTATCTCTATAGAGATTCTTTGTTGGCTCAGGCTGGTGAGATGTCAGAGATAGCGGAACACTTCCAGCTCTGGCAGTGTTTGATGAAAGGCTATAGAGAGAATGTGTCCCAAAGAGAAACCTCATCAGCAAATCAACTGATAGTTCCTATTCTGTGTGTAGTCATTTGAAATGCTGCTTTTTTGAACATAAAGGCAATGTTTGCAGCCAACTAAGTTTTTCTTAGTGGGTTGTAGGTTATCTGTTCGGATTTAATTTATGAAAAGTTTGATGGATGCGTCCTTGACAAGTAATTGTTCTCCTTGTTAATGGTTCCCTTTTTAAAAAAAGGAGAGACTGAAATGTGATTAACTGTTGTATGCCTTTTCCATTAACGGTCTGATTCTGTGAAAATCGAATAGCAAACGTGTACAACTCTTCACTTGGTAAATTAATTGCTGAGTTGTATAAGCAATTTCTTGCCTTGCTGAAAGGATCAACTTATTAAATGAGTCCTATCAGATGGTTCAAGGGTAGCGGTAGAACAATGTTTTGTTGCAATATATTTTAATTAGTACAGTAAGTGTCATCATTACAAACTCTTAATTATAAAACCAGACATCTGCTTTACCAAATAGTTTTACTCTCTTTCTACATATAGTTCGGGTTGTATGAAATTGTTCTTGTGAGGGAACCTACATTATGGGTTAAAAGAATGTAACACATGTACCTTCTTGCCATGTAATCTGTGTGTTAAAGTCCTTCTTTATTCAGGAATAAGCATCTGATGTAGTTGCTGTGCTCATGTATTTTGTAGTGAGTCACATGGATAGTTCTTCTTTTCCTCAAATCTAATTTTTAGGTTTGATACACTGCTTTGAAAAATGAAATGCTGTTTCTGGGCCCATATAGTAGTAGTTTCTATTCTATTTCTTATCAAAATTAAGACTTTTATCATGTTGGTTAGGGAGATCCAGATTTTTAATAATAGCTTAAAACAACATCTGGGAGACAGGTCAGTATTTTGTAGTGTATGTGTGTGTTTGACAGAGAGGCAGTAGGTTATCGTTGTGAATTTACCTTCGTATATTTAGAAGTTGCTTTGAAATAGTCCCTGTTTGGTGTATAAAGGGGGGGGTAAAGTAGCAAAAATATCAGTGGTGAGTGTTTTCATGATTGTTTTCTGTGGAATGCAGCTTTCCATTGCTCTTCATTTCTGTCTTTTGAGATAGCCTGTTGTATTTTTAGTCATTTTGCTCTGACATGCTTTCTTATGTGTTCCTTTTGTAACAGCTGGAAGTGTTTGTAATGAAGCAAAAAATAGTTATTAAATAATTCCTCTTATTTAAAATCTTAAACAGCTGTATATCATGAAATTAAATGATAAGAAATTCAGTTTTGATGCCTTCTTCGATCAAATAATGAAAAGGCAAACAAGTTTTGTATAAGAAAATGTAGAAATATGTCTCATATACAAACTTTTGTCCCTGTAAACAGAGAACATGGACATGCTTGCCATTCGCTGAGATAACAAGAAGAAAAGTCTTGAAACTTTTCTTAGTGGTTGCTTGAAAGTAATTTATTTTATTCCAGCTTGGTATCAAAATGAGGAGCCCTCATCAGCTTTTACTGAAGTAAAACAGAAATCCTGTCTTCTGATGTTGCAGTGAGTGCTGGGTTCAGGATGCAGTTATGCAAGTGTGGTGCTACCTGACTGAAGTTTCAACTAAAATATAGTAATGCTACATTGGGAGCTGCTGGATTTTTGTGTTTTCAATAAAGATTATTTTCAGAAGTATGAAGTAGGGTCTCATTCAGAAAACACTTCAAATACTGCCAATCACGTATGGTATGAGCCACTCACTCCTTTCCACAAAGAAAAGCCATGTCTGCATCAGGAACCAGATCATGCCACAGCCTGCAGAAAGTTTCACCACCTGCCCTTGACTCTGCTGTGCGCTGGAGTTAGGGCAGCTGAAGGGCCATTGTTGGCTGGCTGATCCAGCCTGGGTCAATATCACTGACTTTCCTGTTGCTCAGTTGCGTTTGTGTACTGGGAAGAGAATGTTTTTACCATGTACGTAGTTTGAGAGAGCGGCTGGCGTGGCGTGGGCGTTACCACGGCGGTGGCAATCACACCCTCACCCCTCGCCTTGAAAAAGCTTCAGGGAGGGCAGCGAGGTGTTGCTGCCCACCGGGCGCTGGTAGGGGTGACCAGCTTGTGGAGCGAGTGAGTACCACCCACGCTGTGCTGCAGCAGCGGGTGTGGTAGCTCATGCAGCAGGTGCAGCGGTTGTCACTCCTTGCTTGTTAGGCCATCTCACCTATTGCCAGTGCCCCAGATTGCTGCTGATCATGGTTTCCTCCAGACAGAGAGCTTGTCACATAAAGACTGTGGTGACCCAGGCGGAGGGCCTGCCCTGAACCATGGCTGTT
>VWYH01005842.1:844210-951599 GCA_013399365.1 Pampusana beccarii | reverse complement strand
GTTTGAAATCTCAATGGGAGCGAAAGCAAGGAAAAGGATAAAACCTCTGCATACAAATCATATTTAAAAGCCTTGATACAATGCCCATTGCTGCTTAGTACTCTAGAGATACTTAAGCAAAATATCAACAGGCAATTGAATAGCACAATGGGTTAGTTGTATTAATATAGCAAGATCACAGATGACTTAAGTATCCAGAAGGACTGCACTGCCTTCCTACCCCCACACACTACTGTAGATTACTACAAAGATGTGATCAGTTGAGACTTGAAAATAAAAAAAAAAAACACCTTTAACCTGTTTTTCAGCAAAAACCAGCTTTTTGAAAGAGGGACATCATCTCCCTCATTTCTTATTAATGACACATTTGTAATATGAATTTAGGAAGTTGTGGTATCTGTGACCTCCCACAGGTCATTTGTAACTATGTCTCCTATGAGTTATGAGCTCTTGCCATCCACGGACTAACTTTAATCTGGTGACAGTAATGAGACAAATATGTATTAGCTTCATGCCTCTGAAATTGTAATGCCCCAAGTGAATCCTTGACATTTACTATTTGCAATTTCCCCTCATGTAAAATGCAGTGTAAAAAAACAACTGAAACGCATGAATGTGTTGGCAAGTTATTTTGACTTCATACTGACTCATTAATGTTAAAACACAGTCTTTTCCAATTCATGCAACGAACAAAATTACCACATATAAAAGGGGATGCCATATCCAGCAATACCACGTTGAATGACTTTGACAGCAATCTTTGGTCAGTTACTCTTAGATTTGCTATGAAAAACTTCTTCAGTTGACATTTATTTTGATCATCGGTCCATAAGCTACTGATTAAAGTGAGACATACTCTGCCCTTCACTGCAAGTACTTCAGCACTAGGATTATTTGCCTCAGCACTGGGGCATTTGCACTGGGTCTCCCCTTCCATACAAACCTCTGTAGGATTCTTTTCCAGTCCCTCTCCCCATTTCCAGAAGGAAGCAGACAAAAGGACTATAGTTCAATCTCAGGACAGCAGCAGACAGCACAGTACTAGGAGAGGCCAAGACTACCTGAGGCAAAAGGTCCCTTCCCATTGCTGTAGGCCACAAACAGTCTTGACTATCCCATCTATAGACCACCAGGGTCAGTTTGCTGCATGAATGGTACTGTCTGTCCCTACAGATTTGTAAAACAGTCACCATCGCTTTGGTTACAACGTATCACACTAGGGTAAATTAAAAAAACCCAAACACACAAACAAAACCAAGCACAAACCCACCAAATACCACAGTATTTGTGCAACCCCACATATGTCAGTGATAAAGCATATATTTGAGAAAATAAATAGTATTTTTGTGAGATACAAGCTAAGACTTCCACAGTGTTGAGAAATTAATTACGCATTCTCTATTAACATTTTCAAAGAGGCAGCAAACTTTTAGAAGACCAAATCTCAGAGTCAAAGGACAGATTCTTCATAGTTTGATCAGCGAAGAATCACTTGTTTATAAAATTCAGTGTTGTTTTTTAATACACTGCATCTGGAAAACATTCATTTCTGTTTTGATGTAGGAAAGTTCCTATACAACTTTTAGAAGTGGGAAATAATTTCTACCTACTTTTCATTGATAATAAAATGTATTAATCTAAAGCTAGTACAATTATTACTGAAAGTGAGCCCATGAAACTGAAGCCAGAATTCTTTTTTTTGTTTGTTTTGGGGTTTTTTTTGTCCTAACTACGCATATAGAAATCTTCCACCGCAGCAAGCTTACAAAGCCCAACTTCTAAGACAGACTCTCAAGTAAGATCCAAAGTCTTGGAGGAGAGGTGCCAGCAGAGAGCTAAGGAAAACTTAATCACTTTCTGGACTTAGAACTATGGAACACACTCCAGCCATAATTAATTCCATTGTGATAAGGGCTAAGATAAGATTATGTACTCACATACTTCCAAGACAAATGACTCTAACAGTGAACATTAAAAATACTAAAAAGCTAAAATTTCAGTGCAAATTCTGGCTTGCAAAGATCAGAAAGCCAAGCATTAATTCCCTTAAGGCACCTGGAAAATACAAACTAATATGTCAGTTACTCCACCCTGCTAGGGCATAACCTGCTTTAGCAGTATTAGTGATGCTGACACATAAAACCAAACAAGTCTTGCGTTTTACTGAAGGAATTTTGCAAATCTTCATCCATATCAATATATTATGCATTTATAGTATGTCACCAAAAGAAACATTCTTCTGTTAGAAATGTTATTGTCTTTAAAATGCAAAGTTTAAAAATAACTGAGATATCTACGAAGATCTTTAATATACCTACAAAGATATCAACTCCTGTACCTCTAAGTAACACGCAGTGTATCTAGCAAGAAGAAGACAAATATTATCAAGCTAAATATAACACAGGGACTCAAGTCTGTAGATGGCCCCTGCAGTCAAAGTAGAAAGGGAGGTTTCCCCAGGAGGCCATTTAAACAGGAGCCTGCCAATTTAGCCATTCTCAACTGCTCCAGAGTGCATAAATAATCTCCAACAACTACAGAAGGCGCCTATATAGCTGCTAGTCTAAGATTTGAAAGTCAGCCTTGAAGACATTCTGAGATTATACGTCCCAGTCTTTTGTTGGACTCAACTTTCAGAATGATTCATTCCACTGCATTTAGTGACATTCTTCACATGCAGGACTGTCTGTCCATCTGCAGGTGCTCTGTATTTTAGATTTATATAAATCAAGGTGAATCCCGCATTAATTGAACCAACCCCAACCCAAGGGATACTGCATTTTTGTTACATGTGAACAATTCACTGCAGCTCATCGTACGCTATCTCAGAACTCCCTAACCAGGAGTAGAGTATTTACTGCGGTTCCAAAGCAACCTTAACAGTCTATTGGGTAAATAGCCCTTATTTTGAAAATCCTTATATTTTAATATGTAGTTTAAAAAACAGAACTGATATTTTGTCTGATGGACTGTAATGGATCCTCAGGAAATAACAGGTATCTTGTGAAGTCTCTTTATATATAATTATGTGATGACGAGTGAATCGGTGTTAAAGTCAAAATGGATACATATAAAATATCAATCTACAATTACACAGGCAATTTCAGGGTCCAATTCTAGACCACCTGTCAGTAATTATGAAGTATTTCTCGGCTCACAGTAAATAATACGAAATTGTTAAGGTCTCCAACCACTACCCAGGGCATTCTATTGGGGCCAGATTCTGTATTCATAATTTGGGCAAAACTCCCCAGCAGGGAATACAAGATCACAACACTTCTTTATGAAATGTACTTCATCAAGTACAAAAATATTCCCCCCATCTTAATTCTGTATGAAAAGTCACATAGCTAGAATGTTTATTATGTAATGCCACTGTGCTAAACTTGCACACTAAATTGATAATTTTGAACAGATACTGGACCTCCTGCACTTTTTAGGTCAGCGACTGGTGTAAATAAAGCCATTNTTGAACAGATACTGGACCTCCTGCGTCTGGTGTAAATAAAGCCATCTGAATTGAATACTATAGTAAACTACTATGAGCAGGCTCATTCCTATCCCCTCCTCCTGCACACCACTGTCTCTTTCCACGCAATGAATTCAAGCCTGGAAGGAAAGCAGTCGTCTGAAGATTATGGACTTCTACAAATTGAAAAGATTTGTCACAGGTTTCTATAGATGCTCTGCTCTCCAAATAAACATTAGAAAATAACGCAAGACAGAACACACTACAGAAAAGTAGTTGGTAGGGCTTAAGTTCACAGGAGGTCTAACTCAATGCAGTCATTCCCTATTAAAGTACACACACGCTGCACAGAAGAACTGACAGGAAATCAGATGTCAAATCAAAAAGGCCTATGAATGCCAAAAGAAATAAAAGGTTGAAATATGAAGAGCAGTTTGACACGAATGCTCCACAATTAGCAACTAAATGAGGTTTGGCACTCTTCTGGAGGTACATTTCTACACGGCACTATTACCAAATATATATAACAATTAAGGGACTATTTAAGCCTTATTTAAGATATTCAAAATGCAGTGACTTTCGCTTTTCATTAATGAGAAGAGTTTCACAAAATCATTATGGTTTTGTACTTCAGCAGAAATATCTTAGCATAATTTAAATGTGTGACGGGACGTTTGAGTGAGCTTTTAAAGGATCTTACAGGGCAGCCATAGAACCCCACAGAAACTCCAAAGAAACCTTTGCATAGGACAACAGAAGAAAAAAAAAAATAATCCTTTAAGATAACAAGAGGGATATATAGTAAAAAAGTGTATAATTACATAAAACTAAATAGATATGATCTGATGAGTGTTCTATTCTAATATTCTAATATATACTACTGATACAAAATTCTTTGGCAGCTATGTTTTGCACAATAGGTCATGTGACCATTTAAGTCCTGATGTCTTCACTACTTGCTCTGCCATACTATAACAAGATGACTTTTTAAATATTCAGTTATATGCTTTAATATACAACTGTTAACAATTTTATATCATCCTTGATTTCTTAATGTTATTCAGCGACATTCTTTTCCTCCTGCATTTCAAAATACTACATCATTTCTTGCCTGCTACCACAAACACAAAAAAACACTCCTGGAAAGATAGTGATCTCATATTTCAAAGTTTTATAGAAGCATACAGATAATCTCTTGAAGACTATCTTGTCAAAGAGAAACATCCCTCCTCTACTCTTTACTTTGCAAGAGTAGAAGACAGCATGAAAAAAATACGAAAAAGTGATTTTTTTTTTAAATGCTATTTAACATTTCTACATAAATAAAACCAAAAGTTTGGGTTTGAGTCATTTGCAAAGGTTCTATTATCAAACTTAGTATTAGTCACATAGGCAGCAATAAACAAACCCATAAAAAGAAAAAAAAGACACAAACAGTCCCATGCACACACAGCCTCAACATTCCCTCTGGATTTTTTTAGTTTTGTACTGCTTTGAATGGAAACAGGATATGCTCCTACAAGCTTAGCCCAGCGATGAGTTACACTTCCGAAGAAAGGCTGCCAACCTAAGAGGAAGAATTCTTAAAAATTACAGCATTTCCCCCACCCTGTATAACAGTAGCTAAGGCATTCTCTAGATCTTGTAGTAGACCAGAAGGATGAGAGAATACAATTTTTGAGTAATCTCATATCACACAGATTAGGAAACCAATGGTATTTTATGTTTTTGAAATGTAAAAAATTAAGCTTAATCTTAAGGACTCTTCCTTAAGAAAAATGAAAATTATCAGGTTTTCTGTCATTACAACCATTTCAACTCACTGGGAAAAAAGAACTTCTTTGTCACAGCTTCTAGGCTGGGTAGAAAAAAAGAAAAAAGACTGGCAGGTTAGAGACAGATTGCTAACAAGCATGGTAATTTTGTTTAAATGGCTAGCAGGGAGGGGAATTTTAAGATAAAAAAAGTTTTGTTTAAGGTTATTTTATTCAACATTGCATAAACTGAAAAAAGTGACATTTTTGGTTTTGTTTTATAATTGTTTTATTCTTTAGCAAGAAAATAGGTTTGATTTCTGTGGATAAAATAATTTAATATATTTAGTATCAATGTACTTTTTTTTTTGTTGGCCTGTATATGTGTGGCTGCATGCAGGGGAATTTAGCTCCCTCTAACTTGCTGCTCTCTAGTTTCTCTCACTTTAGACAGAAACCCATTGATGAGAACTATGAAGCTTCTCAAAGCTGGGTAGAGTTGGGAAATTCTCCTCTTCCCCACAGTCTCCTTATTAAAAAACTTCCACACAAGTACCAAAGAACAGTTAGAAAGGGAGTCCCCAAGTCCCCTAGCTAATCTGAACGACCAAACAGCATATACTCAGGGAAACATACAGGTCACTGTGTTTAAGATCGGAATCTTCGGGTAAGTATAGGTAATCAGGTAATATTTTGCAAACAGTATTTTGATCCAAAAGTACTTACTTGCTGCAGCTTTCAGAAACAATTATTTCAAGAGATTCTCCAGTTACCTTCACTGTATTATTTTTAAAGCTATTCTTAACATTTGAAACTCAGTTTCTCCCTAACACATAGATGAGTTTAATTATGCCGTAATTACTTCCTTTTCACACTGCCCTTTTGTTTTGTCCTGTGGAGGAGGTAACACTCGCACAAAAAGCCACTATTAATGGAAGAACAACTTCCTATTGGCTGGCAATCCAGAAAGAGCTTTCGCGTTGATGGAGACAACTCCTATTGCCAGTGGTCTAACTATTGTTGTCAGTGGCCTCTCAGGGTCGCAGATGGAAGCAGCAGTGCAAAGAACATTAACAGAACAGTTATATAAAGAGATGAGTTTATAATATATGAGAAGCACCATTAGGATGTGCAATTGTATAGCCCTCCGAGGTGACATTCAGAACCCTAATTGGGTCACTGAGTGGGTCTAAATGTTTCAGCCATGAAGGTTGTCAAAACAAGGTACAAGGTAGCTCAGAAAATTAAAGCATTGTTCAATTTGACAACTACAGCTAGGCTGATAAAAACAATGTAACTTGGTCGTGCTTTTCTGTTTCATGCTGGCATACAAATAAGTCTTCTTGATATAATTGTATTTTTTGGGACAAGGAACAACAAAAAAAAAAGACCAGAGTTTAAGAAACTCACGTGTTATGGAAAATGGGGATAATTAAACCTCACGCTAACTTAAAGCTCAGAGGGATACTGGAAGGACGTAACATGACAGATGACTTAAAAAACAATGAAAAGGGAAAGAAAACAAAAAGAAAATCACAATATACAATAGTTAAGTTATTTAACCACAAACTTAAGACAGCATGGACTTAGACTACCATCTTTCCAGATGTCTCCCAACCAAAGATATATTGCACCTTTATAATTTACTTTCAATTATACATTCCACCTTATATCTAAGATATCACAGGAAAAAAAAAAATCTTTACTTATAATATTCTAGAATTGTAAAACACTGTCCCATAAAGAAGCTCCATTACAGAGCTAAGTATTTTTTTCTTGATAGAAATAAACCTTGCTGTTTAATAAGGAAATAAACCAAAGAGTTAAAAGATTCACAGACTTATCTTCATGGTCAAATAACGTTTCTTTCACATATGCCCTAAACAGAACAGTAGCTAACGAACCCATGTCTTGTGTGAAATGAAGGTCAAGTTTATATAAAATTAAAATGCAATATTTACAAAACATGTGATTTTGCCAACTGAGTGAACTAAAGGTCTTCTATTGCATCAATACATAAGGGTCCAAGATCCGCCCCCCAAAAATCCACACATTATAAAAGCAGGTATAGAAGTTAGACATCTACCTGATGATTTAAGAAAGGAGAAGTACTTATACTACTAAAAGAATTGTTTAGACCCTAGGATTACTTCTCACTACAAGGACCATTTTCTTTTTTCTGCTTCTGGCAGAACTTGGGATTTGTTTAGCTAAGCCATTTCTCTTCATAAGACACCAACTCCTATTTGTCATTCAGCGTGCATCTCACTGGCCATCCTATGTGGTATCTGAAATAGAGCTAAACATAAGAAAGGCCTTTTCTAAGCCCTTTCAAAATAACATTAAAAACTGAAAATAATTTAAATAAACACTGGAGCTTGATATGTGACTTCCCATTACTTATGTATACATATATACATACACAAGCAAAAACCCATAATATGTGACAGGATAATTTTACTAGCCTCCTCTCCCCACCCCCAGGTATTGCAGTATTAAGTTCCCAAGCCTCAGGAATCATGAGAAAATAAGAATAAGACATCCGTCAACTTTTGTTATACTCCATATTGAAAAAAAACACATGGAAAAGACTGTCTTATTTGGATTCAGTTGATCTCAATCAGTAGTTTAACTGCCTGGAATTACTCATCTAAGGAATAAAATTAGCAGACACTGACCTACCCGTATGGATGGTAGATGTAAACGAGAACAAAAATACCAGTACAACTTTGTACTCCCACTCCCCTCCCACCTTTTTAAAACCATTGACTTCAAACACTCTACATCAATGCAATAGCTTCCACTTGAAATAAAATAGATCTTTCTTTCTCCTCACAGATTCCTCCACTCAAGATCCGAATTGCCCAGGTTTTTGGACAGTTTCGACTTCATCGGCAGTTTTACACCTCTGTCTAGAGCCACTTTGGGGTGAGAAATGGCAGATAAATAATCAGTAAATAAGTAGGAATAAGCCTTTTTCTTTGTTTCACATACTTAAATCTCTCGATATAGTAAGTTTCAAATTCCAAATGTTATTGCATGGAAATAAACAGGAAAGGTCATTTTCTGTTTTGTTTTGGGTTTTTTGGCGTGCTTTTTTTATTGTTGTTGTTGGTTTGTTTTTCCCACCCCCACACCTCTTCTGAGGCCTGTGTAATGAGATAGTTTGCATTGGAATTTCAAACGAAATACAAAGTTTAGCAACACACTATGTGTGTTCTTCATAAAGAAAAAGTAAATTCTGGCACGTCTATGCAATGGAACTTCCCAGCATTAGCTTGCAACGCCTCTTTTCTTGCTTCACAGTTTAAAAAAACAATAATAATCTATCCTAAAATCAGAAGAAAGTTGTCTCCAGTATTTGTCCTTTGTATACTCCATCTTTAACTAAAAGAGATTACACCTTATCTCTGTCGAGGAGACATACAATCTACACTAGCAGAACAATGGTATTCCCATATCCCTACTACAAACACATTTTCTTGCATTTTATAACCCAAGTGGAATTATACCATTTAAAATGAGCTTTATTACAGCTATGTATACATTTGACTTCAACTTATGTACTGAACAAACTTTAAGAGAACAAAACCCCCCACAGAGTTCAAAGAACACAAAGCACCTTTTTTTTTTTTTTCCCTCCCCAATCCAGTACAGTTAGCAAGATCCTGGATACAAGTATCACACCACCTAACTGCGATATTCTTTTGGGTTTCAAGACCTTTTCTTTCTGCTCACAACTTTCTTTTCTGTATTGGGAAGTGATTTCTCACATTTCCAGTGGAAACACTGTTAACTGTTAGCCCCTAAGAAGAACTCCTAAGAACAGAAATCATCAACTCTACAGCTTACTGAAAAAATATTTTTTCCTCATATTTTCCATCATGCAACTTTGTTTCTGAAAGTTTAGTTTAGCAGTCTACATTTCCCCATGTTTAATTTCTGTATCTGGCTCCAATTTGTCTTTACATTTCATGCAAAAATGCTTTTAAAACCCTGAAATATCTATTTCGGAAAACAATACTAACAAGGAAATGAGATGTTGCTCCTTTCAAGAGGAGTGGCCTTCAATATGTCAGAAAAAAAAATGACATGCCGTTTCTACAGGGCAACCTAACTCAAGGTGAATAAAGCATATTACTCTCAGTATTATCTTCCAGCAGATTTTTGCAGGTTTTGCTCCCTTTCGTACTTCTTCACCTCTATTTCTTGTATTCTTTACAGTCAGGCAGTATAAATGTACAGTAGAAGATATGGCTGTACCTCTTAAGCTTACCTTGTAAATATTTCTCCTTGTCCTTCATATACAATCATCACAGTTTTTTGTTAGATAGATTACAGTGCTATTTTCACGGGAAGAACCAAGCTTCACAATGTGACAAATACAGGTATTACTTAAGTTTATTCTCATTTGAAAAAAATTTCATCTTAAGCAGGGATTAAAAAACAAAATAAGAACTAGGAAACTCTCTCAAAACAAAAGCTTTAAAAATATTCTTTAAGTGGTTATAGACACGCAAAAATAATACTAGTTACTACTTAATTCTTATCAGGAAAAAAAAAACCCAATAAGGTCTTAAAAGTGGAAAGTAGTTATTTTCAGACTCAGAGGAAAAACTTCTATATAGTGATAAAAGATCAAAAGCTTCTGAGTCACAGTTCCTGGTATCTAGGTAACAACAGATCCTGGCATCTGCCTTGCCTTATTTATTTGCATGATTAACAAAAAGATATCTGAGTGCCTTAATCCCCGAGACATCTGCCCACCTACCACTTCTAATTGACTGATTCTCTCCAGCCCACACAGGATATGAATCTGAGGGTAAATAGTGATAACAAATAACACATTTGGAGAACTGGTAAAGTCTTAAATACATACAATAACCTGGTATGAGCTGGAAACTCATTGGGTTACCATCATTTCAGAAATCATTTAAAGACTTCTGTAGAACTTCAATGCTTTTTCTCATTTGATTGAAGTGATACTTTGCTATTGTTCTAAAGCTAGCACTTGTCTTCTCTGAAAGACATCCACTCCAGGTCAGAAAGTTCTGAGATTCACAGCCCTCTCTCTGAAACACTTACCTACTCCGGCTTAACAAGTTTTATGTTATAGTTTTCAACTAACTTTAGGCTTCAAATTCTGACCCCTGTTAGTATCTAAGACAGCTTCTCATGTGCTTTGAACATGAAAACCTGCAAAACAAAACGCTCCACATATTTTCTTAGGTCTGGAGTTCTTCAAATGCCTGACAGATTCCTGTTACTAATATTCTACCACTAGAACTAACAGTTCCATAGAATAAGACTGTGCTTTCCTCATTCTTCCTATTTAACAATGTTTTTCTTAAATATTTTCCTGATTTTGACCCCAAATATGCTACAGCACTTCTCAACATTTGGCTACAATTTTTGAAAAACTTCTCTTTGCCCATTCCAGAACACTAGTAGACAAAGATTTCACCTTGTGTATTCTGCATGTCTCTTGGGAAGGCAGAACAGTCGACTCCCTTTGCTATGCTTTCTGTCATAGCAAGATGATGACACCTTACCTGGAGCTCACTTGAGAACAACGAGCCATGGAGCTTTGAGAAAAGAGTATGAAATGTCACACACGCTCGGGTCAAATCTTAAAAAACCCAAACAAATAAGAACAAAACCACCACCTCCCCCTCACACACACAAACATATATAGACCACATTCAAACAAAGATTTTCAAATATTTTTACCTATGGACAAAAGCGGAGTGTGGATTTTCAGGACAGTTCAGAATACTGAGTGCACACTGGCCAGTAACCCTAAAGGTTAGCTGGTAGGGTAAATGCTAAAGTAAATTTCAAGAAGAAAACCTGGATTACTTGCAAAACCAGACTACAGCACTATCAGTCATCTTACAAAAGTGCTCAGCACTGGCAAACTGAGCAGTTTTACATCTTTTCTAGAACTTCTTTCACCTTCAGCAAGACTGCAGCTGGGCTGCTTTGTGTAGTTTCTGAAACACTACACTAAAACTTTCCAGACGATCATTAAGTGCAGCCTTGTGTACCGCTCACACTGCCAACACAGCTAAGGAGCAAATCTGGACAGCAAACACGGACTGCAGAAACAAACCTACATTTTAATTTCATCTCACCATCACCTAACAGAGAGGCTTCAAGGCATGAAATGGCTTCCACTGATTTTACTGAACTTAGAGAACAGGGCCAAAACAGAAAAATCCTAAGGAAACCCATGTCAATCTGCAGTAATACCATTGAAAACTAAAAAGTGCATCGCAAGAAATTGATGTGAAGTATTTACTGCCACTCAGATATTGGAAGGGATTAGCTATGACTACATGTTTTATTAGGCTAAAGATATTTTCTCATATCTGCGAACTGCACCTGATAATACGTTATCATTGTACCTCAGGCTACACTGGACTTGATTGCATTATGTACTGATTTACTTAGTTACTTTATTTTTGTTATACAAGTTGCTTAGCTGACTGATACAGCTTACAGCTCAAACAGCCCTTAGAAAATAAAAGGGATCAAGAGTGTAGTACAGGATATATACTAGTGAACTTGAAAATATATATGTTAATTGGAAAAGGGTGCTCCATGACTCAACAGATCTGACAGAACTTTCTAAGTAAGTATTAATTCAGTCCCATTGCTTCTACTCATATTCCCTTCTTGTGACATATTCCCTTCTTTCTATTTTTTGCTTTTAAAATGCTTTTGCTATTTAAAAAAGGAGTTCATGTTATCAATATGTATTGCCTAGCCCAAAATTCTGAATAGACACGTACCTTTGCTATGTCTGTGTGCTGTATTTTACTTCACAATAGCAATTTATTCCACTTTTTAAACAGAATCCCATATGACGTATGTAACCCAAGTAAGTCCAAGAACGTTAAGAATAATCAACTTGCACAACAGCACTTTCAAAACCCAGTAGTGAACCAACTTCATGTTTTCCAAAAAAGTAGGCACATCACCTGAAAAGACGACACCATTCTAAAGGAATTGTCCTTCAGTTTTATGAAATGTTACGTTCCAAGAGAAGTCGTCTTGGAAACAGACAGAAATGATACAGAAGATTAAAACAGAAAAAAAAATAATCTTTAGAATGATTCAATCTGAAGACAATTACCTAATTGAGAGCAACCAAAAATTGCCTGTTTTAAAGCCTGTTTTAAACTTGTGAGCTGACAGCATAGAAAGATTTATATTTTTTTTAAGCAGTAGAGGAAGATCGCATGTTTCACGAAGCTATCGCTGAGAGAGTATCTTGACTCTGATATTCTTGCCTTTTGAATCAGTACACATTTGTTCAGGTTATCTGCAATCTGATTTACTTGTCTAAAATACTAGGCCACGCTCTGTTATTATTTAGCAATTAATATTACCACTGAACTCAAGAACTAGTTTGTTATTGAGAATAACTGCAACAGACCAAGCTGTGATATGTAAGTAACCTTGAAATAAAATGCGAAACAAAAGGAAAATTGGGAGTCATGGGTTGAGGCACAACTATGTAAAATGATAACTATTTAAGACAGCAGTGTAGGGGAGCAAACAGCAGGACATCTTCATTTGAAATCTACATGTCCTTCATACTTTTCTGGTGCTTCAAAGTAGCAAAGAACTGAGCAGATACAGAATCATACCTCCTAAACTTCAATTTTCAAATCACCTGTTATTTTCTTGGAATGGTCTAGGTTTTTGGAGTTAAGATTAGTATTAACTCAGACAAAACAGGTTTTGGAAAATGATACAGAATAAAAGCCTGACTTAAAATTCCCCACCAAAAAAACCTCTCCTGCATACTTCATGTAGGTGTCTTAAGAACTGCAGCATGAAATTTAGAGCTGCAAAATACCACAAAGGTTGGTAACAAACACTGGAAGTTTTTAAAGACTAGGTGACTGCGAGCAACAACAGCACCCACGTCAGACACCAAAAAGTCAGTGTTATCAGGCCTTATTTTAAGTACACAAACAGACTTACTATAGAATTTCATAAAATCATTCATTTACAATACAGGAATACTGTAAAACTGCTGTACTAAAAACATCCTGACTTCTTTCTGAGGTGTCTTTATTACAAGTAAAAGACTAGATAATGTGGTTCATCAACTATCATGGGTTAGATGTCCTTTTCACTTGTCCCTGTCCTCTGCAAACAGTACTTCACCAGTTAACACTGGAACAGAGGTGGTCACTGCCACTGGACAAATGCTAAGGGTATCTGTACCAGAACTACCTTTGATGAAAGGCAAATTGCCAAGTATACCACCACATAAAGATGGCATAAGAGAGGTATTCTTGGTTCTTAGAGTCCAGCAATAACTGAAGCTGCAGTCTCTCAAGCATCTAAATTCTGGCATTTCGGCAGAACGAGAGAACTATCACAAATGGAAGGGACAAATATGAACGAAATATTGATGCAATGGAATACAGTTGTAAAGTCAAATCAGTAGAGACATTCTTGTGAATATCCAAGCAGAACATCCTGGAACAGAACAAATAGCCAGCAATCAACCACATTCATTCATAATAACCTACCTCGCTTCGATCGCATAAACCACTCATCTCTTGGAACAGTTCTTCCTGATGGGCAATTAACTGCCAACCGAACAAGCTCAGCAAGGGGTTTGTTTGGTTGTGTTGGTTCCCCTCTCTTCCCCCAAAGACAGCAAGTTAATGACACCAGCTATTATTATCATGCACATGGATACAGCAAGTGTGGTATTAGTGTAGGCGTCTTTTTGCCTACTTCCTACCCCATTTCTTAGAATGTCGCAAATGTTGAACAGAAATTTTGACTAATCAACCCATTATTTTCTGGTAAGAAAGTGTCCAAAGCACAAAATCAAAGTAGCAAATCCCTCGAGATACTGTAAAACATTCACAGCTCTCAAATTCATACTTACTTTAACTCAAAAAAAAATGTATACAGACAGTCCCTAAATACATATATATTCTATATCAATTATTTGTTGGGAGAAAATAATGAACAGATCTTGTTTTAGAGGATACTGCAATACTCTCTACATGCAAATATACTCTTTCTACATCAAACCATGCATCACCTTCCTGAAAGAAAAACTATTTGTCACATTAACTGCAAAAATTTTCAAGTCACGGGGACCCTGATAGTAAGCTAAGTGATACCATTTTCTATAAGCAACACATAAATACAATTATATTTTAACACGTAACTATCACATCTCTTGAATATTTCATTATGCAGGAAGGATGAACTAAATGAATGCTTTTATTTTGACAGAGAACCTCCTCATCCTCTCTCAGCTTTCTTCTCACTTTTAAAGATGTCTTGGCCCCACTCTGTCAACTTGGAAGCTCTTACTGTCACCAGCCAGGAAGAAAACACCTTGCTGCGTATGAGGACTGGCGTATGCCAATAGATTTGGCTGTCAAGCACTGAAAAGTACTGTCACTCAGTGTCAGAGGACTAACAAAGCAATTATCAAAAAACACATTCATGAAGCCCAAGACATGCAGATTAAAATGAGACTCAGACAAATCCAGCTAGTTAGAAGTATCTCTTTAGACTAAAGAAGTGTGACTTTTCCTTAAAAAGATTCCACAGGGCCTTCCCCCCCGCCACCCTCCATGAAAATAGAACCTCATAGACTCCTGTTCACTATTTAGGACTTGGTAAACATTTGAAATGATATTAATATAGCATTAAAACCACCCACTATGAAAATGTTATTTTCCTATTGCCAGTTACCTCCTAGAAAAGTAATCACTTTGATGGCTGGTCAGGATGAAAATTGGTCTCAAGAAGCCAAATACATGAAGAGAGGTAAATTTTTAAAAGATAGAATTTGATAGGAAGAGAACTCTGCAAAGCTAAGTGGTTGCATCAAAGTCACAAATCAAGTTATCTGATACAGTGAAAGATAGTTTTAAACTCTTACAAATTTTTGTGAAGTCAGAAATAAACTGCATTGTGTACTGTATTAAGCAGCATAAGAATACGAGAAGACATCTTGATTTATCCTAACCATCCCTGGGCCCACGTGGCAGAACAATCCAGAAGTTTCTTTCAACTCCTCTTTAATTAATACGGCTATAGTACAGAAATTCTTCATGACATTGGTTCTCAGAAATCTGTTTTTATTAATCATTTAGGTTTCAGTGATTCTAATGACTACTAAACCACCAATAAGGATTCTGCTATACAGGCATGTTAGCTGAAGCAGAAGGCTTGACAGATTTGTTCTCCAGCATCTGGTCAAGCATTAGATTTCATCCATCGACCCTCAGAGTTCACCTGCAATAAGCAATTGTTTATTTTCTGAAGCAGATTTAATATTTCAGAGACTGTTGAACTGTTGAATGACTGAGCCTACTTAATTCTATTAGTTGCCCAGTAAGGCCACTAAATAATTGCCTTCCAGAAGAAAAACATGTACAGTAATAGAGTACTACATTGGTTTGTTGCTTTCATTTGACACATCCTGAGACCTAACAGCTCACACAAAAAATACTTGGAAGGGAAAACTTTTTTTTTTAAACACCCTTCCAGGCTACTGCCTTCCACATATATTATTTTTTCTGGATAAGTTCATAACAGTCTTACCAAGAAAAACCAGCATCCTTTCATAAACACTGAAATGAGAGACAGACATCCCAATTACATTCACCTTTAGATGACACGAACCAAACGTCTCAAAGCATGACTTCCCAAAGGAACTACATTCTGCCATTTAAGAGATGATGAGGCCATCACACTGAATGCGGTCAATAAATAAAAAAATGAAACCATCTTGCATGTTAGCATGGAGTTATGCCAAATATCTGCTTAAGGAATTTGCACATCATGGTCTTCACATGGAATGCAGCTAACAGGTGTTTGTTTGGTAGGGCTTTTTCAGGGTGGAGTAAAATACCAGTTCCAATAAACTAGACAGGCTTCAACTGATGGATTGCTCCTCCTGTTTACAGATTAAACACTAACATGAAAATGGAAACCTCATCTCTACCTCAGCTGACCTTGTTCCATGTGTCACAATCTATATGCAAATCCAAGGCAGAGATACACTGAAGGACAAAGATGCAGAAGATAGAATTCTGAAACCAATTTTTATCTTAGGAAAAGTGATATCCCTGACATTAATGGGTCAGATCTGCAGAGCAGACAATTCACCTCAATTCCTTCAAAATACGACATGCAATTAACAATCAGGAGTAAAATAAACCCAGCAGAGATTGTCCATCTTCCACAAAGATATTTCTCTGGAAGATAACCAATTGTAAATTCCGTGCTAACATCAGATGGTCACAGCAATTAGAAGTCTCAACACTAAATACTTTTTCCATGTAGCTTAGTTGAATACTTTCAGATACTAGCATTCTAATTCAGATATGGCTGTGTTTTCACGCACACAACCCAAGTACCTTCAAAATTTTCACGGGCTATGAGCAACTCGAAACTACATATTTATATAGTATTTAATCGGCACTTTAGAAACTAACTTCAAGGAGCCAGTTGATGGAAATGAGTCTGGCAAAGCTTCAATACAGGGACATTTACCACGGTCCTGCACCAGAGGTTTTCACAGTGTTAGATGTGCGTGCTGCTCAGAACAAAACCACTAGCACAGGTCAGAAAGTGCTGCAACTGATCTGACAGTCAGCATTCCAAGTCAGAGGCCAGCTCTGAAGTCTGGACTTTTCTTTCCAACATTTCGTTTCTTTAGGCTATACAAAAGAGATCATTAAAAGATACCAGTAAACAAAATTACTTCTCCAGTATTTGTATATTACTTCATAGAGCAATAGAGCAGCCAAAGTGCTTTGAACAAAACAGTATCCTTGCTGGAGAGGAGGGGAGTCTAGAGAACTTCTGCAAATTCTATGCCAAGTTCAGTGAAAAGCTTGCTCCTGAGACGTTTGAGTAAAAACATTTTACCCTCATTTTTGATAAATTAAGCATTCTTGTAACCTTCAACCCAGGGATTCAGCTGCTTGCAAATGAAGGCCTAGTTTGGTACAGCACAGGTACGTGACCTTGGCTCACTTCTGCTAAGAAAACTGTTGCTATGGTACGAGAGGATATGTGATCTGAGGAAACACAAGATAAAAGCACTAAAGCCAAACAGAAAAGTGCAGCTACTGCGAACACAATATTTAGTTGCTCAAGAAAAATGTTCACAATGAAGAGTATAAAACTCCTAAGGAAGAAAAGTAGAGAACTGGAAAAGAACAACTCAACAACATTAATGATTCATCCATTCTAAGGAGCAGTGGAGGCCAATCCTTTCACCTGTGATCACACAAATGCTGAGCCTACCAGCTTCGCCAATCCTAGCTTCTTATTCTCTGTCTCAGACTACATGACCATTTCATACACCAGTACACCTAACTTGGTCCCTCTGCACACTTAGAAACCTACCCGAACAAATCAAATCACAGAGAGTAGGTTACTTTCTGACAGGTAAGTCAGGTTAACGAAAAACAAACAAAAAACCCCAACCTCAAACTTGTTTAGAAAAACAAACAAAAAAAGAATAACAACAACAAAACACCACAAACTTTTAAATATCAGCAAAAGAATCCTCACAATTTTTACTTCTGGTGTTAGAATGAAAAGAAACACAGGTACTTTCACAACTATGTATAGTTTGTACTTTTAAATCTATGTTTACTGCATATCACGAGGTGACAGTTTTCTGGATGCTCAATTTGAAACAAGCGGGCTGTTCTGCTGAGATAACTCATAAACTACAGTCATCCTTTCTGAAAGGACTTTTTTCCTTGCCTATATTATCCTAGCTATAGTAAGATTCCACAGATTTTTGAAATGCATTTAAGATTTTCTGCTCCACTTGCTTATCATTTCATTGAAAACTCTTGTTATCATTTTTTAATTGTTTGAAAGTCATCAGATATATATCCAATACATTTGAAAGAGACGTTTAAAGTTTGAGTTGCTGCCAGGTGCTCAGTAAGGAAAAAAGTTTTAAACTTTCACTAATTCCATCACGACATGTCAGGCTTTTGAATCAGCCTTTAAAGTTATAATGCACCATGACTGGGAAAGCAGGTATCCGTGTCCGATAATCATTCAGTCCCAAGTTATGTCAAACTTTACCTTTTATTAGCACTAAAATACTTGAAATATTCAGGTGGAAAATCTGATTTAAAACGTATTGTGAGTTGGAATTTGATAAACAAGACAAATACATACTGATGGAAAAAAAAAATCACTAGATATTCCTAATTACATTATTAGACTCAGAATTACATACAAAAGATCAAATCTCTGTATTCTTCCATATGCAAGTCATGCTATGCTTGTGAAATTTATTAGCTGAAGTGCTGCAGAAAGAGTTGGTGGACATGAATATGTTCTGATTAAGCAGACATTTACAATATATTGCTCTCTTTACTGTCTACGTGTCTTTCTCTTACATGACTCACCTTTCATTTAAGGGTTTCTAAGTTACAGTGGTCCAGCATCAGGAAAAATACATCTAAGATGTTTCTGCCCAGCGTTTCAAATACTAACACAGATATTAAGAACAGTAAAAGCGGTCAGCGAAAGCTAAGAAGGAAATTCAATTTGGAAAAAGCTAATTTCAAGAGGAAAAAAAGGCTTCTAGTTGAACTCAGTCACAAGCACACACAGTCCAGAACTGCGTGTTCACAATGCCTCTTCTGAACTTCATTGAAATCCTGGCCAAGTTGGGTTTTGCCCAGCTTGGACCATTTCCCAGCAGGCTGCATTTAAAAGTTATGTCACCATCCAAGTTTTCTCTGTTGACAAACGTTTCCATAAATGCTAACAGACTGCAGTGCTACTTCTTGTTTTGCCCTTGTGTGCAAAGCAAGTGATTGCTATCAGCGCCTTCTGGTAGATGGAGGGACATGAACAGTAAGCGGGGCAGTGCAATGACTACACAAAGGGACTTTTAAAGGAGATCTTCCTATTCCAACTACTAAGCCTTTATCAGATTATTGAAAATATGAAATTTACCAGAAAAAAAAAAAGTTACAATCTTACACATTCAGATTTGCCGTTTTCTTGAGTATATTGTTAATGTAATTTACTTCACGCCAGGTATGCATTGAGCTTTGAATTATTATTATGGCCAAAAGAATCTTTTAATCCTTTGAGGAATTGTAATTTTGTTTAAAAAAAAAAAAAAGAAAGAAAAGATTGGGTTTTCGCAGGCACAATTATATTGGGCAAGAGTCCATAGGAAAGGTGTGTAACCTTTTTAATAAAAACAATTACTCTGCTTCAGGTTAAATCATTTCACCTGCTGTGAAACAATTAAAATCTATTTTGCTACAGAGCACAGCTAGTTGCTTAATAAAAGGGTTATGGAGACATTTAGAAAAACACTCATTTTGCAAAACAGTCCAGGTCTGACCACATAGAAGGTACATTTAAAAAAAAAAAAAAAAAAAGAGTCAATAGACTTGCAAACCTTTTCTACTGATAAAGGTTGAGGGATATTCAGAACTGCCAGAATGTTCCCAAAAAGCTATTTGGCTTACAGCTTTTTAAATCCATCACTCATGATACATTAGTTAACAGACAGGTGAAAAAGCTCTGAGTACACAACTCTAACACATGTAAATATGTCTCCTTTATGATAAGAGATACCATTACTACAGCATGCAACGTTTTTCTTTGCTTCTACTAGAATACCTGTGATTATAGAGAATTTGCCATGCTTTTACCACACACACATTACGATCTCAGACTTCGCAAGCCTCCACTCAAAGAAACAGAAAACTTCCTCTAACAGCATGAACCCCCTATATGATATTGCATAGACAGAAGAGTCTTTTGCCCTGATCTGCCTGCAGACAAACATCTAAGGAGCATCTAAAGCCTAAGACAGTATCTTAACACTTTGCAAGAAAGAAGGTCCTCAAGCGGGTCCATTCTGGACTAATACTTGGAACAGAAAGGTGAGAAATACAAACCTGGCACAATGTCTGAGGCCTTGAGAAGTGAAGACAAAGGATGGACCCTAGAGGAGTAGAGGTGTGGAGTCACAGGAGACAGCACAGGTTTGGCACTGGAGATTCCACGGCTACAAACACCTCACCAACAGTCACCTAAAGAAATGCAGACCTGGAGCTTAACAAAAGTTGTTTAGGAGTAACAGATCACAGATAAATAATATCTACATGAAAAGTAACTGAAACAACTCACAGCAATGGACAATAAAAGGTACTATTCAAACAGCTCATTATGCACTGTTTGGATCTGTCACTAGTTTTATCCACTACGCTTTAAGCACTATATTTGACACCTATTCCGCCAGCTACGCTACGTGACAGCAAAATGTGTCAAAGAGCCAATGACTTGGAGCACTTTTTACAATGTAGCTACACTGAAGAGCTGGACTTATTCACAGTCCCTTCAGAATTGTTTAAGAGACAACGGTGTAGCAGCTGCATGAATTCCAAGTACACACAGTGGCAACTTTCACTAACACAGCACAGCTCACTTGCTGTTTGGAAGTGTTCTTATTCATTATAAGAAACACTAAATCTTTCTAGTTCCATAATACCAACTTGCCACAGCTGTACTCCACTGCCAAGGAGGCTTTGCAATTCACTAGTAACGCTACATTCACCAGGTGACATTTTAACAAGCAGCAAACAGTACAATTTACATCTTCTATTTTCCCAGGAGTTGGCTAATCTCCAAATAAAGACCAGCTATTCAGTTTCCAGCTTATTTCTGAACTAACCCATCTTTTATATCACCCCAGGCATATTTGTAAAGCAAATACTGTTTTATACTATTACAAGCATGTTTTCACACTGCATGCATGACGTTGTCTAAAAAAGTAACTTTCAGCTTCTGGAATTTTAGCATCTAACAGATCTACATAATGCCGACAACCACCCAAACCAGCTGAAAGGAAAAAAAAACACCACAACACAACTTCGGAGCTGTGCACACACCTCAGTAAGTGTGCTTTATGTACATTCTACCAAGGAACTTAAAAAGTTAATTCAGCTGGAATACACATCAAAATTATTTATGTAGAACAGTTAATAGAAGTTACAAGATTTATCTTTTATTCATCATTGTAGTGAACATAATTGCTTGATTATATAATTATATCCAAATTAGGAAGTACTTAAAGAACACAGCATGATACATCAACACTGCTTTTTACTGTATGGCACAGAGACAGACCACTCATTCACTTAATTCACCCATAGGCTCAACTGAAATGAACAGATAGAAGCTATTTGAATTCCTTCAAAAACTTTCCAAAGCTCTAGTTTTTATTTTTTTAGTTTCAGAAAGTTCCTATGCTTTCACATATGGAAATTATATATTGTTTTTCAGGTCATTTACCTTTAATATTAGAGGTTTTTTGCAAGTGTTGAAGTTAAAACGGCAGACATTTACCTTTACACCCATCAGCAGTCACTCTATATTCATCTGTAACCTGTCCTGAAGACACAATCAGTTTCCCCTCCCGGATATTATATGAATGAACCAACAAAGAAACAAGAATTATCTGGCAAGTGAAAACACTGAGACCTTCTGTATTCACTGGGCCTCTCTGATTGATCTACACATTACATTCATGCAGTGAAATGAATGATTTCAAGAAGCTTTTATGAAAATCTACCGGCAATGAAGGAAAATATGAAGTATTCCACGGACAGCTTCCTTTTTTGTTCATGTTAGAAGCAAAAAGTTTTATTATACAACTGTATTTCCAACCAAATGTATGAATCTGCAGATAGGGAGATGTCACACATCCAGATCATTCCATAAACTGATCACAAACTAAACCAGTTCTCAGAAGTATGGGCAAATATCTTCCAAATACAGGGGAAAACAAGAACTTGACAACGGAAGTTGCAACAGGATGCTCTTCAGCTATTCCAAAAGCTCTGCCTTTGGGACACATCTGCAAAAAGTTCAGATCAAAGCAGTTGACAGGCTAACTTACAAAAAGCAAACAAAAAAACCCAACTAAACAAACAAACAAAAACCCCCCACCAAATAAACAAAACACCAAGCAAAACCAAAACCAACTAAACAAAAATCCTCACCAAACAAACCACACCAACCCAAAACCTAATAGCAAATTTAGCCTGAAGATTATGCTGCATTTGTCTGAGTAACACCTTTCTTAGCTGCAATCAGAACAAAGGCACAGCTGTGAATGTGATTACCTTCCCCACGCATTTTTACCCCAAAATTTAAAAAAAAAAAAAAAAACCAATAATAAATGGGAAGCAGCCAGTGCTGATGAAACAATGTACAGCATCAAGACACTAGCAGATATTGCCAGCGGACAAGTAACACCATTCGGGACAAATTTCTCAGTATCAGTGTCTCAATTGCTATCAGCTACCATGCTAATCACTGGAAAACATTCACTCCTTCTGCAGTAGCCACAATAAACCACTACCCTACCCCCTAGCATCACATCTGAGCAAAAAAACAGCCTAGGAGCAGAAACATTCATTATAGAATCTCAATGACACCAATTTGGCAAAAATTCAATTAAAGAGAAAAGCTGTTAGTAGAGAATGGCTTACGCTCACCAATTAAGATCATTTTTGACAGTGTTACAGGATGATAATCAGTCTAATGGCTTTTATAGATTTAAATCTTCTACAGACTGGCTTAAAATAATAATCCTGCTTTTAAATACCAGGGCCAGCAAAGGCCTTGTTACATAGACATGCAGAACACTGCAATCCTCATTCAGAATTGTAGTAGGAGTAATATGTATAAATAAAACACAAGTAACACAGAAAAAGCTACAATGTATCCGTGTGTTAGAAGGGCTGCTTAGTGTAACTACATTGATTAGGGGGTCTCTTCCATGAGTGTTACCCAAACAGAAAGTTTTCTGGCTAAAACATTTGAGTTACTCAACATTCTAGTTTCAGAATCTTTAGTTCGTTCGGCTCCAAGTATTTCATTTGGGATTCACCTCACTTGCCAGTGGCAGAATCCCCTTCTCCTGATTTTCTTCTCAGCTGCCCAGCAGTTTGAGGTACTTAGTTGAAACCAGCTGGGTGGTTTTGAGCCCACTGTTCCTAAACATTCAGCTACTGGAGACAGATACTCCCCCATCAGATTTCATACATGTCGTCTGCTTGTACCTAAATTTATCAAGGTTGTCGTCGGCAGTAGTTTTGTAAAGAAAATGCTTTTGATCTACTCCATCACTATCAACATTTCTCAAATTGCTGCCAGACATTGCTTGAAGGACCCCTTTCTGCAGTTGCTCAGGTATCATAGTTTCTGCATTAAGCAGAAATGTTCCTCATCCCACGGTTTTGAGCTCACTGCTCCTCTTACGCATAGCTCAGAGAAGCAGAACTGAAAACACCAGTTCACATTCTTCTCTGCTGATCTCTCCACAATCTTCACTCTCTGGCATTTTCTACCGACCCTGACCCTCATGAAAACTTCTATGGTAAGTGTACTTGATATATTTATAGAGAGAAAGAAAAGCCACAGTTCATTCAGATTTTGTGCCCAGGGGATACTGCAGCAGCTGCACAGGTATAATTGCTAGTCAATGACAGGGCACAAGCAGGAGGCCAAAGAAGTGCTGATCAAGAATACCCTTTAACCATTCCTTTGTATTACAAGGTATGTCTGACAGTTGTTGCAAGTGCAAAAATACAGTTAAGATCAAATAATGAAATACTAATAAAATGTCAGGAGATGAAAGTTACTAACTACATAGATAGTACAAGAAAATGCTTACCACAGAAACGGTGAAAAACAACCCCTAAACCACCTAAGAAACAATAGGTAACACAAGGAAGTAAACCAGAACAGTCTCCAGCACCCACAGAAATCACAGGACAGCATATGGTCCAAGCATTTCAGTTCACTCCTCTGTATTTTGGGGTATACTGACACTTTCTGCCCTAATGGACAAACACAGCCAACTATGACAAATGAGAAATTGCTTCCTCCACAGACTCAGACAACTTCTTCTGATGATCAATGCTTTCAGATGCAATACAGATCAATGTCTCATTACGACATGACCAATAACCTCAAATGCTCTGCAGGTCTTCCAACAAGAGACTGCAGGTAGATCAAGCCAGTTGCTAACGGGCACCATAATATCCATCTGACAGAACTATGTGAACATGACACAAAGCTGGTATGCAATACACTGCAGCTGGATTCAAGCACAGCACTGATCTCCACATGGCTGACACTGATGTACGTTTTAGGAGTCACACATCAATTGTCCTAAGGAAAATTTATGGCACATGAGGATCAGCTATTTTTTTCCCTTTTTTTTTTTCCACAGCTGTGTTTTTCATCTGTTTTGAAAGTGTATTTTAAAAAATTTATCTGTTTGTCCCATCACTACAGACTTGCAGTCTTGTAACTAGTAAAGCTGTACAGAACAGAGCGTTTGGATACTCTGTGTAAGAGGGTACGCCTGCCTCTGCTTACTGTATGTATAGCTAGTCATAAATTCAATATTGTAGCCTCAACAATGGTTAACAAGAGTAGCAACATACATAAAGCACATTTAAGAAATAATTCTCAATATTTTAAATAGTTGCTTGAAATTATTAAATTGCTGTAATAGTACCCTATCAAGATGATCATGTAACCACTGAAAAAGGAAAACCAGGTTCTAATGCACATTAAAAGGTTTGGTAGCATTAAAATCTGGAAAAGATACACATCAGGATCACATATTTGGGCAGAACTTGTGAAAACAACAGCAATCCTCAGTGCTCTTCCATTGCTATAGCCTTCTTTCTTGATGAGAGAACTACGCATTTTCCCAAGTACTGCCTATAATCCACATTCAGCCATTATTAAATGTTTGCACTATCTAAATCAAGCTAATGTTATACTCCTAAACATCACGACCACCTGAATATTTTACTTAAGCAAACCTGAGTTGAGAAAATGAGCAAATATGCAGTGCCATACCGTAAATCCCAAAGAAGATTTAATGTCATGATAGGGACAAAGCTTTATGTATTTTGACAAACAGAGCAACCTGCAGCCCCAATCTACATTCCCCCCACCTTTCTTTCCTCCTCCTTTTCTCTCCTCAATTCTTGGTTACGATAGCAGGTTTTGAAACTTAGTTTCCTCTTGCTCTAACATATCTGGACAACATTAACAGCAGAGGGAGGTCAGATTCCTTCACACTAAGTTAATTCTGTAGTAGTTAAAACCAAAACACTAACACAAAACAGTTTCTCTGATGCTTTACCCATATTTCATGGGCTATTTAGATCACATAATTTTTCTACAGTGGTATGTCAGACTGCAGCTCTACTTAATACTCCTCAACTGAATATCAACAGATATGTTTCTGTAATTTCCATCACTAAAATCAATTACAAACATGGGATATATAAAGACATAAGAACATAAATCTCTAACTTTGTCATGTTTAAGCAGATTTGCACAAAACCAATCACACAATATATGCTTGGACACAGCAAGCCAGTGAAGCTGCACAGAAAATACAAAATGACTCTGTAGCAATCCAACTTCCAATTGATAGCCCCTAGTGTCTTACACTGAATGAAGAACTAATTTGGGTTGCATTCTGCTTATCTCGTGCATGAGCTGCACAAGACAATAGGCCCACAAAGCCTAAAGGCCTATTTATTTGCATCCAGCAAAAACCTCCAAAGTAACAAAGAACGGTGCCCCATCCTCTTGCACTGTATCCTGAAACACAGACTAGTCACCCAGGTTCGTAACTACCTTCCCAGTTTCCGATAGTATATTGATAATCAATCTCATGTGCTATAATTCACTAGATATTTACTTGACCCCTCAAACACATGCAAAAATGTAGAATAGCAAGCCAGATTTTGAAATTAATTCCCCAGCTGCTGTTTGTTTCAGCCAGACTGGACTACACAATAATATTCACTATTTTTTAGTTTATTAAAAATGCAAAGTATTTTGTAACTTTTTTTCCCAGTGCTTGCAAATCTCAATGCAAGCAGTCTTATTTGCTTTATTGAGCCCAAAAATAAATCAAAGTTGCTTCTGTCTTGATAAGCAAAATAAAACTGAAAATTGTCTACAAGATAAAAAGCTAAAAAAAAGCCAATTTTAAACACCCACTTCTACTCTGACATTTTAGCCAGAAGCACCAGTTTTCTTCAGGGAAGAGAACAGTCAGTAAAACACGACAACAAATAATGTTATCTGTGCTTTTATCCCTCTGTGGCTGGAAACACCGATGTCACCCAAAGAATCTGATCCTGTTTTTAGGAGGGAGAAAAATTAACTCCCTGAGCATGCGTTTTTGGTAAGTGCAACAGCATTTGAGCAGAAAATAACTAATACGATCCCAGGCACACCTGTAGTAAAGTACTATCTCAAAAGCACCAAAACAAATAAAAGAGCATTAATAATAATTTTAGCTTTACGTTCAGAACTCAAGAAGCAAAACCAAAAGTGAACTCTAGTTTGCATCAAATTAACACATCTACTATTCAGTCCTCTTATCTGACCTCTTTTTTTTTACCTAAAGTCAAAACTTCACACTGGAGGGAAAAACAAACCATACAACAACAGTTTCTCTCAATTTTGAGCTTCTTTCACACCGTGTGATGAGGAAGAGGGAACTACAGTTTTCAAATAAAAATATTTATTCTTTACTGGGTATGACAATAATACATTTTAACAAATTTACAAACACTATCTTCTTTTGGTGTTTTTATCTCTGCTTTTACCTTTCAGAAAATATTTCACACATTATCGTTCAGGAATTCAGACCTCAATTGTAAAAGTGCTACATTTTATTCACAGATCTTGTATTTTCTTAACTGGGATAATGTATTGCCAAGTTCCCTAAATCAAGCCACAGACGGCATTTTGCTCCATCTTCTAGAGATCACAGAAGGGCCAAAAATACTTTATCACGAAGTGAAGTAGAGAAAGAAAATGTAACCTCATACTGTGCACCATTAACCATTTTTGAATCTAAACAAACAGTTTGGGATTTTTGTTTAATTATCTTTGACTGTCCTTGCGGCTGAAAAAAGAGCAATTAATACTAAGAGAAAAGATCTAGTGATAGGAAGGCAATTCTGAAGCTTTTGTAAACTGACAAAGAAGGTAACTTTTCAGACCAAAACAGCAGAGATTTGTTTATTTGTCTGTCTTGCCACTCAGCCTAAAATGAATCACGGAAAAGGCAACACCTCAGTACTATGGCCAAACTATTGGTCTGTCAAGAGACAGACTGGAAGACTCCCTTTCTCAGTGACACAAGAAATACTCTTCTGAAAGAAGAGATCATCAGAGGGAAACTACATGCAAAACTAGGTATACTACAGCACAATCATTATTTCTCTCATTAATCTACAACAGAAATGTAAACAGACAACCCACTTGAGTTTCATCAAAGTGTAGCACCAGAAAATACCTATAGGGGGTTTAAAAAAAAGTCACAAACAACAAACCCAGATGTCTTCAACAGTTTAAACATGCATTTGATAAGCTAGGAATATTAGGGCTCTCCACATCTGTCTCTCCATCGCTGCCTAAGTCATCTTTTGGCAAATGACTTTAACATTCACTTTTCACCTGATAGATCTTGCTTGTACAAGGCATAACTTGTTTTCTTTGCTAAGATTTCATTTCCTCCCATCTCAGAACTTGATGAAATCTATTTCTTAGTTCCCCATCTCCCAGCAAAAGCTGACAACAAGTATCAGACAAAATGTAGCTGTCCCGTATGAAGTAATTCATTTCTGTCAAAGATTAGACATTTTTTTTCCCCTAACACAAGATGACTGATATTGTTCTGCAAGATCCAAAAGGGACAATTTAACCACTTAAGCACTGAGACAGCTCGAGGATCAGGTTTTCTCCTTACAGCACATAGCCCACTGGGGGAAAGCAGGTAACCGAGATGGAAGCCTCTGGAACGCCCATTAATTTCCTTTCATTTGATTAGAGGCTTTAACTCACGATTTATCGTCTTAACCAAGTATTTTTTTACCACATAATATTCAGCAAAACAGTAATATCAAAAAATTACACGTTTGAACAAATCCAACCAGATGAAACTTATTTGCTACTCCATACAGCACAGACCAAATTTCTCAGGCATGAATTTCTGGTTTTTTTCCTCTTGTTAAGCTCACTCTATATTTGCAGGTAGTCATAAGCATTTACTTTTTAATTGAAATACACTTCTCATACAACTTTCCATTTCTTTTAACAGAGGTAAAATTCACCCAGGCAAAGACAAAACATGAGCGCAACGTGCAGGCCCCAACAATGAAAGGGGGGAAGAGGCAGAAGAAAGATATGGGCACTTCTCAGGTATCAACCAGCTCACCCAAAAGCACGTGCCTGGAGAGGGACAAAGTGGGTAATGCTCCAGAGCTGCACCCCAAAAAGACCGAGAGACCCCCAGGCTGGCCGGCACAACTGCGAGTGCCCCCTGCTGCACCCTCCACCTTCCAGAAGGCTCCAGCCCTCCCACCCCAGAGAGGCTGAGGTGGCACCCCCAGGCCGCCCTGCCGCTCACCTGCGCCCCAAGTTCGGTGCTTGTCCCTTCACATTCGATGGAAAACACGTGGGAAGCTTGCAGGGCCGTGGGGTCCATGGGGGTCCTTGGTGCAGGGGTGGCGGGGAAGCTGCAGCCACCCTACAGAAATGCTCAGTGGGAGCAGTGGTGGGAGCAGCGCTGTGGGGAGGGTGAGCGGCACAGGTGTGGCTCATGAGCCCGGCCCAACCACGCCCAGGTAACGGCACCCAGCGTGGATTAATTACCTGCTCCACAGAACCCTCATCACAAAGGACACCTGAGCTCGGGGGAATTTCTTAAGTAGTTTACTGATTCTACGAGGAATAAGGAGAAACACCAAACAAAACAAAACAAAACAGAAAACCCACCAAACAAAAAAAACCAAAACACATAACCCACAAACAAACAAAAACCCAAACCAAACCAAAAACACCAAACAACAAACCAAACAACAACTAACTTGCAAAGAAATGAATAAAAGAAAAAAAAATCTCTTCTAAATGGCTAAACTCCCTCAGGACTCTGGTAAAGGGAGGGTCTGGTGATTAAATTTGCTGAGCAGGCCACAAGAGCAAGCTTATACAGTATTTAGTTAATAACACTTAATTGAATTGTATTTTACAAATGGACACCAAGAATAACAAACTAGATGTGAAGCAAAGCTGAGCTTGAAGTTTTTGCAATGATGCAGATTAAATACAGAACAAAACATTTCGGTGCTGGCATCTGATGTTTTCCTCAAGAAACAGAGCTTGATGCCAAAAGTACTCGGGAATCAGCTTTTGAAAGGTTAATTAGGTTCTCTGTAAGCATTTCAATTACAAGAATGAAACATTATCCCGTTTAATATGTAGCCCAACACATCCTATTTGTTTCAGATTTTCTCTGCCACAAGTTTTTTCTATTGAAGATAAGTGTTATTATTTGTAACTTCCTCTGACAACTTCATGTTTACAACAAACATCACCCCTGGAGGCACAGGGCTGGTCTAATCAAGATCTGTAGTTAAAGTTGTTTACCTCTTCCATCAGCAACAGGAAACCTGCTCTATTCAGGGCACCTCAGCAGCCCAGAACCGAACTATGTGCTGTGTTTCTCACATCGATCCTTAAATCTGAATTCTGCAAGATGAAGCTGTACTTGAAGACCCAAGATACCCTCTGAGTAGACATGAATTATACACAGAGCTGCCCAACCTTGTTAACTGCACAGGATTAGTCATGCAGAAATTCTGGTACGTGGTGCACCCTCTGGATTTCATTCTAGTTTCAAATTAGATGGAATTAGATGTAGTTATACAGGCATTTGTGAGATCGGAAATCTTTACTGTTTTAAAAGAACAGTTTTCCCAAAAATGTAGGTTTATCAAGATCAGAATATTTTTCAAGAATATTCCAATTTTCCCTTACTCTGAATTACTAAGTGTAAGTAACAATGCTTCAGCAAGGTAAAAATATTTAGTTTGAATTTCATTACTATGATTTCAATTAAACTTTTATAGCAGAAAATAAGAAGAGTAGTTAGGGTGGTTTTAATAAGTTCTATTTCGAGTCAATTAAACAATTCTCAAACATTAAAAAAATCAATGACAGATGAGTAAAAGGGAATGGAAGTAGTTGTGAGAATAAATTGTGCACCACTCTTTTCAGCAAAAATACCACGTCATTGAACAGGCTGTGCTAGGCTTTGGGTGGTGGTGGTGGTGTTGTCTGGTTGGTTGATTTTCTTTTTTCTTCATATCCGTAAGTTTAATTTTTTTGCTCCTGAACTTAATAAGGGCAGAAATCCACCCAATGTCTATAATTCCTGTGGACTGTTGTTTGTGAGGGAAGATAAACTGATACACAAAAATGTACACATAATATCTGTGTTCTCGCTGTATGCCTTTTTTTTTTTTCTTCCCTGTGACTGCGAAAACATTTCATTAACATACAGGATGAGTTTCCCTCAGACTGTTCAAATTAAATCCAAACAAAATTTGCCAATGCTGAGCAGACTGACATGATGTCTCTGCGTTTCACAGATCTTTAGTAGTAAGCCTAAATTGGTACTCATTCATATAAATGATGATAGTACTGCTGTTTTCAACAGTAGTAGGATTAGATTTCTGGTAACAGGATCCAAGGAAAAAGACCACAGATTTTTTCCATGAAGCTTGAAGCATTTTTCCAAATTGACTGGAAGCTGAGGCAAACATGACATAAAAAAAAAAATTCCTAATAAAAATCTCTTTTCATACCTAGGAATTTAGTCCATTTATGTGTACTTCTAATGGATAAATGAACAATGGACTTGGTAAGCACATCAACAATCAGTCAGCAGGTGCTTAAAGAAGAACCTGAAAGATCTGCTAGAACTATGACAACTGTGGTTTTGCTATCTGGCCATTCATCAACGATCAAAGTATTTCTAAGAAATTGCAATTTTGAAATGGAAATAACAGTTTTCCTTTATCTTAAATTTTACCTTTACTGGGATTGGAAATTTTTATTTTCTTTCTTAAAGTAGGTTATGTCATAATTCTAATCCAATCTAAAAATCCCTCTGTTCTCCTCATTCACCCCATCTCCTAGTGTTAATCCTAATCAAAGCCACAAGTACCATCCCTGTAGGCATTAAAAGGAAACGTTTCCCAGTTTTCAGGATTCGTAACTTCAATTATTTTTGCAATTATTTGCCACAAATTCATTTCTGATCTTGTTCTATAATCCCAGTTATAGTTTCTGATCAATTATTTGATGAAACTTCAAAGCAACAAATCTTAATTTGCACCTCATGCAACATTATGTTTTATGAGTGCTCTAAGGGCTGGCTATTGGTAGAAATATCTCAGCATAAAACAGTAAGTCTTCCCTTGGGATTTAAATAACTTGGCATTTTTTGTGTAACAATTTAATTAGCAAAATTATCAAGGAAAACATTGTACTATCGCTATATTTCACAAGTTTTCAGTTTCCTACTAGCAATCCTTTCCCCTCTAGTCCTCAAAGATAGATCTAAGTTATTGAGAAGAACAATGGATCATCCCTTAAGAGATGTAGATAAAGCTGCAGTCATTTTAAAATTTGCAGAGCACAGAAAGCACCTAGAGTACCTAAGGGTCATTCCAATTAATCAAATATTAACAACTTAATGAATAAGACTGGATCTGGTGGAGGAGTGTGGTGTGTGCACGTGTAGTCGGTTCCATCTGAAGTTGCTTTTTACTGTTACGTTCTTATCTGGTGATTTTGCAATCCAAACAGCCAAAAAGAATTTTTCAGTATAATTTTTGCTCCTGTAACGCATTTGAGAAATCACATAAGTACTCAGTATGGTAGTGGCTCACATCCAAACAGGTTTGAGAATAACAAAAACTTGTTGCACAATGAGGTGCCTTTGTTTCTTGGATTACTACCCTTGTTCTAAAGGAGACCTTTAACGTGAATTCTGAATGAATAACAGCAGCTGATAGAAACAACAATCAGGAGTCAATGATACCAGGTGCAAGCTAAAAGAGAAGCATAGGGCTTGCAAGACCAAATCTATGTTAGAACCTCACATTCACAAAAAGCTTGACTGCAATTGCCACCTGCAAAAAAAGCAATTTGGAAAAGACATTGCAAAGATAAGGTTAATGGAATTTTCCTAAAAGCAACTCCCAAGGGATTCTCTGTTAAAGGAACCACTTTCCAATGTGGATCTCAGTTTATTTCAGTTATCGGTCTTACAAATTTAAGCGCGCTTCTGACAATACAAAGTGTATAAATAATATGCCACCTTCCTTGAACTCTTACAAATTAGCCAGCAGTGAGATTCAAGTGAAAGACCTCAAAATAGCATCATCCAAACAGCAGAACCAGTTCTTCCACAAGGAAACTTAAGAGTGAATAGCAATGGACTAACCATTTATATTCAAGTCACAACAGCAGCTCTGTTGACTTTCCCGTTTCATTCAAATTATAAATTCTGTCTGAGGAGGAAGGTACCAGCAGAAGAGCCATAGACAGTAGAGCTAAAAATAAGTACGTAAACCTAACAGATACTATGGAAACTGACAACATTACAGTGAAATGGGTAGAAATTAATAAGGTTGAAGGCAAACTTAAAGAGACAACAAATGAATGACCCAGGTCACTCAGATGTTCATAGACAATAAATTTGCTAAATTTGGTTCCTTTTTGTATTTTAATACAGGGCTTATAGAATACTTTTACAGAGGGGAAAAACGAAAATACTTTTAAAAAATAGTTTATCAAAAAAAAAAAAAATCTGTCCACAAAGGGGTGGGATGAAAATATTTTGTTCACTTTCATGGAATGCTCAAGGGAGATGGCATTTTCTAATTCTAAGGCCTGAAACAGAACATATGATATGGTGGAATATGATGGGATTTAGGGACACAGGTACTGAAATTGTATAGCAGGAAATACATCAGCATTATAAAAAGGATCAATTTAGACTTGCGGACTGGGAGTGAGGGCTTTTTGTTCCAAGCAGTAGTTCTTATTTCTGAGCCAGATAAGAGAATACAAGCCATTTATTCTGGAGTGCTCTCATCATGTCATGGTACCGAGTCCTTCAGTTCTCACTATCAGTCTGCAGCCATTATTTAAAACTCTTGTTTTTATCTCTAAGTTAAACAGGTTAATTTTGCAGAAAAACGAGGCATACCTAATTCATCTGCAAGTCAGATGCAAAACCATGAAGCTCCTTTTCAGTCATACCAGAGACAGGCTATTGTACATGCTGTTCCCATCAGTTTGTTACGAAACAGAGTTTTGCCTTCAAGATATTTCTTGGAACTAATTTCATATATGACATGGATACTCCCCTTGTCTGCATTGATGGAGAAATATTAAAACAACACTGCTTAGTTATTTGTCACTTGACTGGAGAGAGGTTAGTGCCTGGTTGGCATCCCACACACGGAAAAGATCGTGAATGCATTAGGACTGACAGTCATCTGAGTTTTAGCAAGGTCTCCCTATGGGGAGCAAAGAGAGTTTATGAAAAGCAAATAGTCCTAAAATTTTCTCTCCTGATATCTACTCATCCTAAATTTTTTTCTCATGGCATCTACTCATAATGTTGAACTCTTATTTTACACAGCATATCTTCTACATGATTGGATCCTCTTTAAATGATATTACGTAGAAAGATATGAGTAAACATAGCTATAAATGGCTTGTCCCTCTGTATTTTATTTATCTGTAGGCACACATGGACAGAGTGTTATAGAATAGATTGCATTGTGAAAAACATTGCTCCTGTTTCTATTTATTGAAGAAGGACTTTGATCTATTCATTTAGCAGTATAAGATACAATCAATGATCCTGAGCTTTCTGCTATTCCCTCTGTGAGTTACACAGCTTGCCTTCCCTCCAAGTCATTGAACAAGAAGACAAAAAATGATTATTTAATCCATAATTCTATCTGTATTGGTATGAGAAAAATATGAGGACATCCCTGTTCAGATTACATTTTGAATTTAAGGCTGCATGTGCCATTTTGCAACAAGGGAAACAGCATTTTTTTTCTGGCCAGTCTGTGGTAGTTTTTTAGAACTTGAAGGAAAGCTCCATACGAACAGAACTGCAATGTTAGCCAACCTGCCAATCAAGACACTAATCCTCTACACATCTCTACCGTCAGGAGACAGATACCTGGAAGCTGGTATGCAGGAGATAAAGAGCAAACTTGGACAGGAACCAGAAAATGTTCAAAACAAAAGCTAGATGCATATGTCCAGCTATCTTTTCCTAAAAGAAAAAAAAAAAAAATCTAAAATAGGTGATATGAAAGAACTTTGACCTCCACAGATAAAGCTGCATGCACATACTCATTGCTGTTGGTTGCCTCTATGTAGCACTTGTACAGTATTTTGTCTTCATGGCATTTCCAGACAATAAAAGTACAGTATTCACAACAGCAGAAGTAACTGCATAGGTTAATTTTGAGTGATGTCAGTGACTATGGGAAGCAATTGTAACAATTTAAAGAAATATGTGATATTTTTATTTCCATGTCTTCACGTTTGAACGCAATGAAAACACAGTGAATCGGATAAGCAACAAAAACTGTATTATAGTATCCAAAACTCACTGGTCATCGAATATTAAGTATCATTTTCTTTTGTCCACTGAGAAATAATGAAATGTAAGGATCACTACAACTATTCCGTGCATCTGTACTATTTTCTGACACATTAGGTTCAAGGAGATAAATTGAAATAATTTAATATTTTTTTTTCTCATTAGAAGTTTTTTTCAGACAGATATCACTTTTATTGATGTAATTTCTGCCAGTAAGTCTTGATCTACAGCATATACACACACCACTCATGAAAATAATTTGACATTCCAAGTTTAGTTTTGAACAAAAACATGAGTTACATGACATGTTTGTGCTAGGTAAGTCCTGATTATCCTTTTAATATTAGGTTTATCTTAACACTGTGCATGTGAATACTTGTAGTTATGAATGAGAATTTTGCTTTTTGTGAATATTCTTGCAATACTGACTTAAAATTGGCTGGTTCACTAAATGTTCCTGCCAGTAAAGTAATTTGCTGGAATACTGTTGGAAAGCAAATACAGAAGGGGTGTGAATACAGTTGAAGAGAATTCATTTGCAAACCAAATGGATGGTGGAGGAGGAGTTGCATTCAATGAATTCAACAAAGACACTGTCACAATAAATACAAGAACATTTGGCAAGAATAACCTTTGCAAGACTTAACCTCTGTTCAGCAAAGGTATCCATATCAGTAAAGTTCCTACCTCCATGCAGATTTTTATCTATACCAACAGATGCAGAATTGGCCTACTGAACAGCTTGCAGAGCCACATCACTTAGACTAATATTAAAATTCGAAGCTAAAGCTGAAATGGCATTTCTAAAGAGACACCACTGTATATACACAAAAAAAATAGCCATTGCATATATAGAATGAGGTAAAATGATGAAATGTTTTACTCTTATTTTATTCTTTGTTAAAAAAATGCACCAGGTACTACCATTATTGTCATGAACCTGTGGGAAAAGAATGCCCCAAAGTTGTGAACTTGACATCAGCTAGCTAGGATATTTATATTCTCATTCTCCTATTCAGTAGAGCACAGGAAAATAGTCTGTGACATTAAAAAAATCCAGGAAACTAGTTTCTGCTAAAAATCACAAAGAAACTGCTGTTTACCTCATACTTCATGACAGCAGGAAAGTCCACCCCCAGTTATGGTCACTTCCCTCAGGAAAAATAAATTCTCCTCCCCAAAGACATCTTTGCTGTCTGTCACCAGCTGCTCATAGCTGATCCATGCTAACCATATACTGGTGTTATGCTATAAAAGTGGATTAGATTAACTCATGTTTCTGCAAAGGAAATGCACGGTTCAGGGCTGCCAAACTATTTACACTTGAAATGTGTTGGAGTAACCCGGGCAGGGAGCTTTTTCTTTATTCTGAGCTATATGGACAACAATGGTATCAAAACCCTGACAGGAGATTTTAGAATTTATACGAATAATAAGAAATGCATTTCTGTTTTCTGAACTTTCATAAGTCAGTTCAGCAATGACCTAATACAGGCACATTTCCCTAATCACAGAAACATTTTAGTGGGCAGAGACCTCAAGATCATGGAGTCCAACCATTAATCCAACACTGGCACTTAAACCACGTCCCTAAGAACCTCGTCTATACATCTTTTCAACCCCTCCAGGGATGGTGACTCCACCACTGCCCTGGGCAGCCTGTTCCAACACCTGACCACCCTTTCCATGAAGAAATTTTTCCTGCTATACAATCTGAAACTCCTCTGGTGCAACTTAAGGCCATTTCTTCTCATCCTTACATACCCTTCCTGGTTACACTCTAATTGGTTACAAGACCACAACTGCACTTGTGATGTGACCTCCTGAGATGCAGTGCTTTGTAGCATGGTACCTAGCCTCTTGCCAGACCAATGAGCTACTGCATAAGTCTTCCAGTTAATGATGGACCTGTCAAGAGTAACAGTAATTCTACAGTCACAAATAACACTAAATGTGAAGTCAAAATACTTCCAACAGCTTGAATTTATAACACTGTGTAACCAGTCTAGTTCCTTGCAATTTATTATCTACTACTGTATAAATCTACAGTAGTTGTTAACAAGCTGCTCTATGAGCAGTAGAAGTCAAAACTGAAATCTTAAATCTTTGTCTAAATACCCAACAACTGCCCTACTCCCTGTTCTCATCTCCCGGCCCGTGGTGCTGCTCCGGTGCCCTTCCATGCAGGGTATCCACCGAAAGCTATGGGGCAATGCTGAGCTTATGTGTAGACCCATTTCGTCACTGGTACATGTGATGTGACTTCTCAGCTGGACACAGATGCAGCTCATACAACTGTGAGGAAGAAGAGCTAGTTTGCTAACCCCATTTTCCATCACACGTCTCCATTTTATCTGAAATGGCAGGAGGCACACAGGACCATCGCAGCTCAGTCTATGGCTAACGCTCCCTAGCCCAGGTATTTGTTGAGAAAAACCCAGCTGGTTAATCCACCCTTCACATGATGAACAACCATTACACTGGTATGACATCATTTGTAAAAGGGCAATTATTTTTAAATACCATCTATACCTGAGAAAGTATTAAAGATGGAAAAAAACACCTCACATTGTAACAGTTCTGTGTGGTTGTCCTAAGGGTTTCCAGAGAGCAAACTTGGAGATTTTGTGGTCCTTCTTATTTCTGCTGACCGATATTCTCAGACTGACCAGAGCTGCAGCAAATAATGCAAAATGATCACAACAGATATGATACCCACTCCTTAACACTAGGAAATGGCTAAAAGAGGGATTGGTATGGGGTTTTGTTTTATTCTCTAAAATCAAACAACCAATAAAAGCAAGCCAGAATATAAATAGTTAACTGAAAAGTGCACCTGCTGACAATGAACAGGCAGATAAATATTTGAATTATTTTTACTGTCAATTCTGATATGAGTAGCTATCCCACATTGTGCTAATAAGGTCTTAAAAATGTGTTTGATAGTTGGGGAAAGTAAAATCTGAAAGAAAATCAGGTATGTTGTGTGGACACCAAAAACCAACAGAGAAGCAATGCAATTAGAGCAACGATTGGCTCTCATCTTGCTAACCATAGTATATCCATATTCTGCCACCACAATTCACCTTGCTCTTATCTTTCTCTCCCACCAATTATCAATTTTAATCAATGTCCTTTCACTCCTCTTCTTGTATGACCAGGTCATTTGTACAGTGAGATTAAAAAACTACGTAGGCTACAGTCCATCAGATGCCTGCATATACAGAAAGAGTCTTCAAAGTAAGTGAAAAAACTCATGACTAACGCTAAACTCGTACACAGATGCATTTTAGGCTGAAGCTTTAGAAATTTAGTTTCTTGTAGGCACTGAATAGAGAAATAACCTCGCAAGACACTAGGTAACAAATATGTATAGTATGTATATAGAATCAGCAAATTTGACAAATAAGATTTCATACAGTTTATGTGTTTCAATTCTCATAGCCTCCATGTTTTCTATTGAGGGGTTCCTGCTGTCTTGAACTCCACTCAGTATGTGCATTTCCCAGCTGTAGGTAAGAGGTCTGGTCCAAAGTCTACTGAAATACCTAGAAAGATTCCCAATTATGCCCCTCATTTTTAAATGGATCTCCCCTCAGAAATCAGTACTTTCCTGAAATTAAAGTTCTAAAAGAATGACATAAGCAGATCTAGAAATTTCAGACATCAAAAAAGTGGAAGAGTCTTGTTTTCTATATCATTCTACTGCTATGAAATTTATGCTCTTTTTGCACTTTGCAGATATTTGGGACATGTACTCAGCTTGTAATTATACTCAGTGCAGATTCGGATATGATCTACATTTGAACTATAAAACAATAAATAGTACATGTCCATTGTGATCCATCATGGATTTTTTTTTTACCACGTTTTTCTTAGTCTTTCAATATATCTAATTTTTATTATTACAAACTTCTAAATAAGAGATAACTTAGTTCATGTTGACTTTCAAAACAGACATAAATCAATATCTGAAGTTTCCAAATTAAGAGAGTGAAGCTACAGAAAACAGTAATTGAAGTTGGCTAGATAAGGAGGAAAAAAAATTACTTGATTATGAAAAATTAATCTTACTCGATTTGAATGTGAACAAATGCTGAATTCCTGTAAGACCAAAGCTCTAGTACTATCTGGGGTTTGCATTCCAAAGAACCGGAAAAACAGAAGGTCCACAGTATGCTTTTCAAACAGAATGTTAAGAATAATCAGTGAATCTACAAAGGATTGAAGAAGAAATAATTAAAAACAACAGGGTCAGAAAGCATTTCAGAAAAGTGAAATGAACAAAATCCCAATGAACTGGATTTTGCAAAGGAAATGAAACAATATACATTAAAGGTTTGTTTTTTGATGGTTTGGGTTTTTTGTGGGTTTTTTTTTTCGTTTATGGAGTGAAAGAGAGCAGGGAACTCTGTACTCTGAAAACACAGCAGAGGTAAAGGTAATCTTGGTAGGACTTAAATGCAGAGTCATTAAGAACATATAAAGACAGAACCAGAGGGAGCCACCGAAGGTATTGAAATCAGTCCCCTTTTATCGCAGTGAAGACAAGCAGTAAATACTTAGTTCAAGATTTTCTACAGAACATATACCTTGCACTCAATAATGTTTTGCATCCACACATCTTTTTCTACACCTTATAACAAAGCTCGTACCAAGTTAGAAACAGCTGTAACTATTATAAGGCACAGAAAAAAAAAAACAAACCCAAATCAAAATCACCCCTTCAGTATTATAGGATTGGGCAACATACCAGACAATCATAGAAAAAGTAATCCCCACCTAGACAGGAAGGCAACATTCCTCTCATTTCAATGTCTGTATAGTTTTTATCAGTCTGACCTTGAGAAATTTTTCTACCTGATTTCAAATGCCTAAATCATTTAAGCTAAAGATTTGAGTTTCAGACACACCAAAGAGAACCTAGATAACGCATCTAGATGTAAGAGAAGCATTGACGTACTGGCACGTAGGACTACTAGAGATATGAGGTTAATACAAGAACTGTAAAGTTGATTAAAAGCTGTTAAAAAGGGAAATAGCTACATTGAATATTGAGGATGAACAGAAAGAGCCTCAAAGTTGGAGGTCTTGAAAGAGTGATCTTGGGGGACCTAAGCAGAGGCAGTTACCACACTAACTCCCATTGGTACTGACAACACATCAGCAGCTTAGAATCATAAAATGGTTTGGGCTGGAATGTCTTCCTCATATCCAACCGAAATATAATGTGTCCTTTTGAATAACAGATCATTAGAGAACACTCCATACAGTAATGTAATATTCCTTTTTATGTGACCTGCTGAGGATTTTCAGACAACATATAGCAATAAACCCCACAATTTTTAGTGTCAGATATTATCTGCTTCCATTTTTTTCCCTTCTCTAGTAATGGTGTGATGGAAAACATTTCTTCTTTCGGTGCCCATAAAGATTTAAAAGATGAGATAAACTGTACCTACTCTAAATACACTTTAATTATTTTTATTTGCAGTAAGTGACAAACCATGTTATTGATGCTGGAATCACTGAAGGATTTCCCTTAGGAAATCAAGCTTTTTCCCATCCCAGACAAATGCACTTTATTTCCTTGAACCATTAATTTAATATCCTTCCTTAAGTGCTTTCAAAGAATTGTAGTGTGACACTGAGTCACTTGCCTGGGAAATGCTTTCACATCTGAGACCCAAGTATAATTTCTATATTTTAATTTCTATTTTGCCATCCAAGGTGCAGTAACACCCAGTCCTTGCTAAAAAAGACTATCACTCTGTAGGACAGACTCTGTGTGTTGGACCCACCCCTCTGAGCAGGTAAGAACAGCACAACAGACACAGTAAAATCAACAAGACCATCTTGGCAGCAGAAAACAACTGTCCATTCTAGATCGCAGCATTCGTAGGCACTATTAGCACACACCTCTGTTTCCTTACACTATACTATGTATCCCTAGAAATAACTACAGAAACACTTTATATTGCTCATTACATATTTTTGCAGTATGAAGATGTTCTTGCCTTTTTTGTCTTGTTCTCAGAAACTGTCCTAGGTTACAGCTCACCTCTCAACTCTATGTGGCTTAAAAGAGATGATGAAAAACTGACTCCTTAGTTAAGAAAGGGAAGAGTCCCACGGTTCACTTCAAGTTGACAATGCACCTGGGACAATTTGAAGCTGATTGTAAACAAAACCTGACTTCATAAATTATTATAGTATTAAAAAAAAATGATGTTTGCACCTCACTCATCATTTTCTCATAGCGTGTGACTTCAGGATGCCACCTTTAGACTTCGCTCTACAAAACAGTGGATACTGATGCTGTTTAGAATGAACACAAAGTCATTTGTCACCTGAAATACTAATTTGGGAAACCTTCTCAACTAGTAAAATCCTGAAATATAGTGATAAGAAACCATATATTTTTTTTTCCCTCTTTAAATTACAAGTTTCAGTGTGTTTAAAGGTCTGACTGGCATGGTAAGCTTGTCTGATGCATAGTACAGCCAGTAGCGTTTTTATGTCATATGGTAGTTCTGATTCTTTATTGATGAGTTCAGCTTATATTGAATGTAAAATAGTAGTGGCAGAAAACTTCTCCTGTTACTTCACAGTAACGTGCTATAAATCAGTATGAACTCAGTTACATACAATGAATCATACCGTGGTAACTAGAAACTAGACTTTACATCTGCATAGACAGAAAAGCTATTAAAAAGGGCCCATTTTCCCAAAATAGTCACAAGTTAGGAGTTCTGAGCCTGAGACAGATATCTTACAAACCCCAGTAAAAATCAACTTAGTGATCAGGAAAACAACCAAGTATTAGGAATCTGAATGTAAAAACCATAAAATATAAACAGTTGCAGCTACTATGTTTTTATAAAATACAGATGCCTTGTAGGTATAGAAGACTGACGTCAAATGATTAATTTGGCCTAATATCTCTTAAGTGATGTGTTATCCACACGACAGATGCTACTGTTTCATGCAGACTATGAATATATAAACATTCTTAAGAATATATATATACACAAAAATATACACACTTTCTGACATATGTGCATACATAGATCTTCTATCTCTCCACTTTCATCTCCTTTCATCCGTCTCTCTCATCACAGATGCGCACACACCTCAGCCCAAATGAAATAATTCTTACTGCTTCAGTTGGCTACAGTCTTGAGTTCAAGCTAGTGATTTCTTTTTTCTTCTGTGTTCACATCTATATTTTTTTCTCTGCAGGATTTAAAGCCTGAGAAGCATGAAAGATAGAATGAAAATAAATTTGAATTCTATATTATAATAAATGTGAATATCAAAAGATTCTTTCACAGCTGTGTGACTGCTGGCATTTGTAAAGAGTCAAAGAATCCTGGAATATAAAAAGGCAGAAACACAGTTGGTTTTTCAATCAAGTGTATGGAGAGAAAGAAAAAGAAAAAATCTATAGGAACAGCAAGAAGGTCTAGGGGTGGGTGACAGGTAAAACCTATTTCCTTAATTCAAACAGTCATTTCTAGAATCACTTGAGCAGGGGGTTGATATGAAAGATTGACATATTCAGTTCTACTCTTTAAACTGTGGTTTGCATTTTACCAGCAGTATGAGGAAGAAGATGAAAGATGTCCTTCCTTATTCCTCACTTGATTGAAGTGTCTATTTAGTGTGACATTTAATAAAAAAATATACTATTTTTGTCTAGTTCTTATTTGTATCACCAGAGTCTCTAGGTTTTCTAGTCATAAACCACAGCCTTGCTGTGTTAGTGATTCAGGTGCTGAGAAATGACTAAGTGTGACCGTAAGCACACCCCACATTCTGCAATGCTCATCTCCAGAATGGGACAGGACGTCTTTGATCCGCCAAGTGAATTCCTGTTTGCTGTTGAAAAACTGGAGGAAAAAAAGAGATCATCCACTGCTAGAAAGTTTCTCGCTTAAGAGAAAAAACAACTGGATACAAAGATTCAGTGAAATGATACTCGTTAGTTTGCCGTACCAGCAACCTAACAATGTCTAGCACTCACCTGGGAACAAATATTGAAATGAATATTAAATGCAATTTTGGATGCAAAAGGAAATAATTTTTCACTATGTTCTCCTGAAATATTTAAAAAAACGACAAAGTTCTTAGTGAAGTATAAGGGAAGCTACTCACAACAGGGCAATGTGTATGCTCTATTTTATCGTCTCCCGTTATTTGAACCCTTCCATTTCCCTACCTCTTTTAATCCTCAAATCATCCTCTTTTTCTCACTCGCTTTCCAGCTTCCAGGCCCATACCAATTACAATACCTTGTCTTGCATGTGTTCCTGAGCACATCTATGCTCAACATAGGCTCTCTTGCCTGTGTCACTAAACAGTTTCTACTCTGAATTTTTCAGAAGGACTTCTAGCTACCTATATAGAGATTTACCACAAATTGCAAACATTTTGTATATCTCCATTTTTAGAGCCAGATCATACATATTACAAAAGCTGTTCCCTTTTGATTAACTCTGTTAATTGTAAAACAAAGGCTCTCCTAGTCCAGTCCAGCATAAAGGATGTACAAGACCTGTGTCAGAGAGCAACAAGATGCTTGTTGATTTTAGGAATTTGTTCTGACAGTAGCTGAAATAGCAGGCTTGCTTCTGTGCTCTCAGACCAATGTGCGTACAAAAACATATAGACACTAACAACCACCTCAGTGAGTTTGGTTTCATATTACAGTTCCTGTTAGACAAAATACAAGCCAAAAATCAGACACATTATAAATACAGCATACTGATAGCCAAAGAACCAAATTTGAAAGCAAGATACATAAAACGTTTTTATATGTAAGCTGACGACTTAAAAAAAGTAAGTTTTAAAAAACAACAACAACAACCCAACAAAACACAAAACAAAAAAACCAAACCAAACAAACATAAATAATACTGAAGCCTTTTTTTGAGGCTCTTTTTGATATGTTGCAGGCTAGCACAGCTGGAGGAAATGCTGTTCATTTGAAGCCTGATAGAACTGCTTATGTTTATTTGTTAGTGTATTTCTGTCTTAAAATAGGTTGGCTACTATTTTCTTTTATGAATAACTAATTTTTTAATGTTTCCTATTTGCTGGCTCTTAAACAGATGACTATACATGGACAGACATGCATAGAAGTTATTTTATTTTGTGGGTAAATAACTGTATAGAAGTTAGTTATGGTGAAGATGTTCAGATTGTCAGAATTCATCCGTTTTGGTTCAGTCTCCATTCTGTTAAAATGCTTCTAAGCCAGAAGAATGTTGGTGGCTTACAAAAACATATTTTTATTACAGTGCAGAAATAGTATTTTCTTGTGTGCATGTCATATCAAAATGTATCATATGGAAATAGCATAGTTGCTAAAATATAAAGGTAAATGTCAATTGGAAGAGAGAGTATTTGAATCTGAATCTTCTGTGGACAGTTTGCCCTTTGGATAAGCAGCTACTCTAACTATGAAAAAACAGAGAATGCTTTGCATATACTTTGCTTTTCCCACGTACACCAGTCCAATGTTTTCCAGCCGAGTAAGCTGACTCTGTTTGCCCTTAAAACAAAACAGGACACCTGCAGTTGAGTTAAGGGGTGATAGTGCCATTTGAGGTTGAGCTTGGCTATGGTGAAAGTGTCATTTAAGCAGTTTGTGAAATAGCCCTTCCCAAATATTAGGTAAGTGCAACAGAACAGTTGTTTTTTGGAAAAGATTTCACAGAACTTTCTATCATAATGATAACAATTGCACTAGTGAAGAAATTAATATATGTATGTGTGTATATGTGCACCAGCATAATCAAAACATCCTCCCTGCGCTCATATGGGAATTCAGCAAGGCTCCTTAAATTGGAAAGGCCAAGAACAGGTGTACTGATGTGTACTACCATGTTTTGGTTTATTTCAACTAAAGTCTATACACAGCTTGACAAAGTGTGAAAAACAAAAGTAATCTAGGCAATCTACAAGAAATTAATACTTATCTCTAATGAGTAAAAGGTCAGAGGCTGAGCTTTTGACAGTCTGAGGAACACGTCTAGTTATTGGAATCCCAGCCTTCGGCACCACATTGTCAGAAGGATTTGTATTCCTTAAATAATACTTAAAAAAAACACAGGTGCTTTTCACAGGAGAAATATAATAGGACAACACAAAACCAAAATCTTTGTAGTAAACGCTCAGAATTGTTCTCTGTTTTATATTTTTACTCAATTCTTGAAGACTTGCCTAAAGTCTAAATCCCAAATCAGCCTTTATGAAACTGGCTACATCAAACTAAGCTGCTCTCAGTGGGCACATCGTTTGAAGCTGCCTTTTTAGAAACACTTGCATTTTAGCTTTTTTTTCCCTTGACCAACTCTAAATAGTAATCTCCTTAAACTTACATTCAGCTCTAGAGAAAAAAAAAATTTAAAAAAAATCTTTTGTTTGTGAAAATCTTACAAATTATATAAAACAATACTGACACTTCTATCACAATTGTCCTCAGTAATGCCTCAGAAGAACAGGAAAATACAGTGAAAATCCACCTGGAATGAATTTCTATCCCTTGCCTAAGTATTAGTTCAGGGCAGGAACGTAAAGGTGATTTATTCTCCCTTTTCCATCTGACCTCCCCTATCTAGTGGGTGGCTAGATGCCTTGTCAATCAAATATCCAAAGTTTGCGTGCTCCACAGCAACACGAATCTCAAGCTCAATATCCCTCTTTTTTTGTGGGTTTTTATAAAGACAATAAATTTTAAACAGACTAGAAATGCAAAATGTATGTTTGAATAAACCAGTCATATGACTTCATAACTATATACAGCACAAATTAACCCTGAAGATTAATTTTGTTTCACAGAAAAATAAAAATCACAAGTACTATTCCTGAGTATTCGTCAGTGCTCAGTCAGCAGGCACTAAGGGTTTCCTTCCCGTAGCTCTGCTCTGAGTTTTTATGCCCTTTGTCAGCACTATGAGTCTCACACAGATCCTGTAGCCCATGCCCACCCTGCGCTAACACTGAATTCACTGGGAGAGCCACAGATACCTGGAGATCAGACTCCTCAGTGCCACATGGATAAGGGACAGAATAATATCTAGGGAATGTTGTTAACTTTCACGTTACATTGAATTATACAGAAACCATAATTTTTATTCATATTAGTGAGTAACTGAAAATAAGACAAAAACTGCTGAAACACAATATTTTTAAAAGAAAACAGGTAGTCCAAGGAGAATATTTAGCTGTGCACTAAACAGTGTTAGCTGTGTTTTACAACACAGCATATCTATAGTGAAAATAGAGTGATATTCCTAATGCTTTTTATGCTGATTTAATCCACACTATATTGCATTTGTAACAAGAAGCAGCAGCATTTTTGCCCCTGCAGGCTTGACAGAGCTGCCGAGTAATTGTGCTGTTCTAATAGCGAATAACTGATCTTTAGTATTATCCCTTTAACTAAGGGATACATTTCATAACACAGCTCTGGAGATAGCAATGGACTTTCAATAGCAGATGAATTAGCCCTCTGTAATTTTTCCCACTGTCATTTTCCTTGTATTGGTTAGAAACAATCTAACAATAAAAATAATAATATTATAAGACATAAAACATGAGCAGATTGCCCATTTAGCAACTGTTCATGTAACTTGTGAAATATTTACTCTGAAGTCTTATCATTCTTCATTTTCACATATTTCGATATTGCTATTTCTCCATTTCAGAAAAAAAATAATGAAAATGTCATGCTGTAATTTTGGATTTCCTTTTTCTTTCTTTAAACTTCCAAGTTTTTAAATAATCAGAATTTTCTGACATTTTCAGTAGACTAGGCTGACAGTTACACATTATCAGTAACTCATTTAAAATAATAATTGTCTTTAAAATCATCCTAGGTTTCTGTTGTGCCTTTCAGTTAAACATGAATCGTAAATACTATTAACACGGTGTTTCAAACTAAGATTTAAACTAAGGGCTTTGCAAACTCTTTAACTATTTATAGTTCTTGCAGTCATACGCAGCAAAGTTGAGACTTATCTTCGAGCTATTATTAGTGTACTTAATTACCTTAAATCAAAAACCAATCTCTTTAGGGAGAATAAGGGTGAATATGGAACAAAACTGAACTACACAACATTGATGGTCAGTCCTCCAGTGGCTGATGTGTCATCTGATTGTTTTAATGGCATAAATATCCCTCTCTACCCAGTAGTACTTCTTAATACATAAAGTTTGGAACTGTGTGAGTTATACTGCCATTAGCTAGATTTAGGATTTGTGATTATTTGGGACTACACACAAATTGCTTTGTAGCAGTTCAGTTGCAATATTAATGCAGCAAATGATCATTGAAATGCACAACAGCAGCAAAATGCAAACGCAGCCATTTGTTTTCCAGCCAATCTAAGTGTAATTCATATTACTGTAATGAGGTCTGCTTACTTCCTGTCCTTTTTGAAGTCTCTACACTTTCTCAAGGGCAAAACTGTTTTCTAAATAGAATCTACCTGCACTCATTCTTTTCCATTGAAGTACTCCATAAGAATGAATTAAATCAGCTTTTATTTACACGTAGAACCCATCCTCATAATATTTGGATGTTATCTAGAAGACTGTAGCCTTCTAAATCCAAAAGCATCTCACAAAGACACGATCTAATTTCTTAAGGGTCACGAAGTTTCTTTAAGTTAGAAAAACATAAGGTGAAACTAAAAACCAAGAATAAATAATGAAGGTACTGTATGTATATATGTGATGGAATAACAGATTGTGCAACTATTTTAACTTACCTAGACACAGCAGCACTGATGTAGAGAGGCAGGCTAGCACTGAGCAACTGGAGTGCTTGCTGGTTACAAAACAAGCAAAAAGCAAAAAAAGCCCTATCCCTCCTACCACAAAAAAAAAATAGCCAACCCAAACCAAAACCACATACACCCCAGCTTGTCAAATCACTATCATTAACGAGTGCTAAACTCATTTTATGAAAGGAAAGCAATGAAAGGAAATAAAAAGCCATTTCTGATATTCTAGTGCTCTTATTTGTAATATCTTCCATTCTAATAATGCTTTTACTGACAAGTGTTACTTAAGCTCTTCTGGTGTCAGCTACTGACATTGGGTTACCTCTTCTATTAATAAATGCTTAGGTATACAGCATCCATAGTACTGAAACTCTGCATGTCCTCTTTGCTGTGCTGGCTCTTCCTTTGTTTCAAAAAAACAGATAACAGGCAAAAACGTCCTATGAAGACACCACAGACACACTTACTCAAAGTGGAGTGATTTCTGCCTAGCTCAAGCAAAACCATTTTTTTGTATCCCTTACTTTTCTTGCATCTTGTGAATTCATCACTGACCAATGGCCTCTGATTTTCATAGTTCTACCCTGAGATACAGGTTGTGTCAAAGCTTCTGTACAATGCTGGAATTGTTCCTTGCAACACTGAATCCAATGATGGTCCTTGAAAGTAATAAAAAAGAATCTTCTAGGCAGGAATGAAACTATTATCAAGAAAGAGCAAATCTTCAGTTAAAATGCAGTACTTCCTTCAAATTTCTGGCACCTAAGTGATCACATATTTTCAACAACCAAAAGAAGTCTTTATCTTTTTCACATAGTATCTTAAAAGTCTCATATAGTATGATTTTTAAATATATCGACAGGTTTGTCATAATAGTCTGCAAATGTATTCACATATTCCAATGTACGTTAACATGCCTATTCAAGTAAGAAAAAACCTAAATTTCTCTACTTCTGCAATACGTACTTTTCTTTTGTATATATTATATTCAATATTGGTTACCTATTATTAAATAAACTTAGTAATATTTATCATAAAACTATGACTGGTGTGTTACATGTATATAACTGAGTACTATCTCGGCTATTTCATTTTTCTTCCCTCTACTGAAATAAGTATGATACAAGCTACAGTTAGGAAAAAAAATAGAAATCAACATTAGCAAATAATCATGCAGATTTACTGAAATGCTCTAATTTCCCAGATCATTCATAGATAATACACTTACCAACATCTACCTCTTCCTATAGCAAGAAAAGTGTCTCATCAAAGCCTAGAAAAGAAGTCCTCCAACTACCTCTGTCTCTACATACATTTTCCCTTTTGGAAAGCATTCTATTTTTTCTGTCTAACCCCATTCCCTTTTTAAAAAATTTGGTAACAGTATTTTACATTTAACATAAGCATTGTACATGCTTATGCAATGTAATTTACTATAAATGAAAAATATTTGGAAATAATAAGTTTTGCTGTGGAATTTTAAAGTTGTACTAAGCAGCAAAAATGACAAATGCTGTTTCACCCACATATATGTCTGGGGACACACACATGCATACAGGCCACTATGATGAGTCAAAAAATTCGGACTCTTGAAGGAGACAGTTTATTACAAAACCTCCACTTCCGTCTGTCTGTTTTCACTCCATATTTACAGGATGTCACAATTTCACTTTTTCTCATGCATCTTTTCTATAATCCTAAAACAGATTTAAGAAAGACAGGTAGAACAAGTAATTCTAGTAATCCCTTCATTACCAACATTCTTGTCATCTTAGAAAGTGGTAGAGAAATGTTTAAAGTTTTGTCCCAGCTGAAGAATCCTTTGGAAAATTTTCATCCCTGATGCTAATATACCAGCTTAATCAGTTCTATTTCAATCAGGCTAAATTAAGCCTTCTGCTCTTCAAGTGCAGTAACACTGCAACAGTTGCCTTAATGTCATTTTTGCTGTCTGAGAGCAACAGAAAGACCCATGTAATCCATCCAGAAGGCACTGATTCACTTGTAATGGCACATATAGCTGAAAGCAGGAAAAGCCCTTTCAAAACTTAGCATTTGCTCTTTGAATTCAACATGTGCTGGATGTGCCAGGAATAGACAAGAAAAATCATGCTGGGTTTAACAACTTTCTTACTTTCTTTTTTTTTTTTTTTTTTTTTCTAAATACAGGTATATATCACACTAAATACGAATGTGGCATTTCTTGTTTAACCTACATTTCACAATAGGGGTGAAATGTAAATGTAATACACAATGCTGTCAAGCAACCTGTCTCATTACGTTGGCAAACGATCCTCATTGGAAATTCCATAGACTGACAAAACATACCTGTTTCTCCATGAATCATCAAAATTAACATTTTTTTTCATATTACTTTGAAGTGGCTTGCTTTGACAGGTATTTTATTTTCTTTGCATATCAAAAAGTTCGTTCTATCACAATCACTATTAATGGCAGGACGAGTAAGGAAGAAGAGACCTTATCTTCTCACCACCAATTTCCTTAATACAATCAGCAGGGAAACTAGATCAAAGGCTGCCATAACCAGCAGAAAGTATCCATCTCCTAACCTTCCCTTTTTCCTAATTTGAAGAATTTGGAGCGTATTTCCTTCTCTTCTTTCCCCTCTTGCTCACTTTGCTCTCTGCATCCCAAACAGCCTTTTCTGATATTAACAGAGTAGAGTGTTCCTCCCTCCAAGTCCTTCCTTTTGTAGCAAAAACTACTTATTGCTGCTCTGTGCTTTATGGATTTCTCTACCATGACGTACAGCTGGTTCACAGTACTTTCAAACCTACTTCATAGCAGTATAAATAATTTCACAGCATCAAGGCAAAACAAAAGTTTGCCCTGAAAACATCGCTCCTCTCAAAGCCTTCTGCAGGTCCCTATTCATTTACTTTAAGAAAACAGCTATGTAGAGGCATAAGCAGCTTGCTTTTAACGAAAATTGCCCTGTCAAGAAAAGGAATTGCATAGGATGAATTTTAAAATATGAAACCTAGATTTTTTTTATTTTTAAGGAAGATTATTTGTTTAATCCCTGTGAAATCCTATACTGCATTTTTTTAAGACAACTAACCAGGATAATAATAGCTAAAGCAAGCATAAATGAACAGAGAAAGAATAAAGTATTATACTCTATTCATCTGCTTTAAGATGGACTACTTTTTTGGGTAGGAGGAAGAACAATTCCAGGAAGATGGACTCTGTACGACAGCACATAAATAGCCCTAGCTGAGGATGTAACAATTGCTTTGCCTCTTCCAGCACAGAGCAGAGAAGTAACTAGCGTTGAGCTGACTACAGAACCAGAATATTTTGCAGCTTAGATTTCTTCAATAAGGCTAAGCCAGCTCAAAAGATTTCACTGCTGCTCTAACACACGAGCCTTTGATGTTCCCTCATCTTTACATCATAGAAGGAGCTCAAAGGGTTAATTAAAATTTAATGATATCGGCAGTACTTTGAAAAAGTTATGAACTTGGGTGAGATCAATCACTTTCTTGGACTGCCTGACTTCAAAGACGACATTATGCAAAGAGAAAAAAAAAACCACAGAACTCTCATTCTGCATTGAATTCATAAGCAAGGGTTTCCTCATTAGCGGTCTGTGCACGGAGGAGATTCCAAGTTCAAACTGGAAAGAGGTGAGGTGCCAAAAAAATGGTTAATCGGAATGTCATGCCTTTGATGCTGATCACATGTTGAATGAATGTCTCACTACAAACGAGGGGACACTTGAACAGTCCCGAAATAGGAAGTCGGGGATTAAGGGATGAGCAATTTTTTTTTAGAGTTCACAACTTGTTTGCAGAGATTTAGCTAAAATCTCATTAGCTTGTTTATTCACTCTCAGTGACATTCAGTAAAATGTCAACTGAAATAACAAAAGTAAACTTTTAAGAAATGTACACATTTCTGGTTTGCATCTATATTTTTATTTGTTTACCATCTATATTTTAGTTGGGCAGACAGCTTCCACTTTCTGCAGTTTATCTTATTCTGAGCTGAAGGTCTTACTATATTTTCAAAGACAAATACATTTGAGATGACAAAATTACGAAAATCCTCTATAAAAGATCAAACTTTACCAGTGATGAGTTAGATTTATTATTAAGATTAAGAACAAATTATTTTAATGCACTCAATATTGACAGCCAGTTACTGTCTCCACTCAGAAAAGACTGTGTTGGGAATCTGGTTCAGCATAAACCTCATGCCTTCCTCTAACTTCAACACAAACTTATTGTGGAAATGTGGAAATATATCCTGTGGTATGAATACTGGAAACTGGTTTGAGGCTGTCCCATGAGCACGTCTAGATCGCTCTTCCCACAAGCAATCTCACCTGGCATTGATGATGAAGAGTTCCAGAAGTGCCTCACAGAAATGAGGCTGAGAAGTAAAGTCATTAAATTGTGCTGAGTTAATGCTTATTTATGCTCAAGATGTACTGTGAACCGGTTTGGGTTGCATTGGTTTTTTTACTATTGGTTAAAATACCAGATTCTGCATTTTCACTTCAGTCAAAAATACGCACACACAAAGCAGACCATATAAGTTCCTTCCAACATATATGCTTTCAGGAAAACCTACTACAATACATTTAAAAGTCTTCATATATTGGTGGTATTTCTCTAAATATAGTGACAGATAATCGCTTAATACCTCTTTAGCAGACGAGCAAGCTTGCAGCTTTATAGAGTCCACAAACCTAACGGTATTCACTACAATGATACTCCATATCCCCATTACTACATGCATCCTAAAAGTACCCATGTTTTTTGCTCTTACACTTCTAATTTCCGATGGTGTAAAATATGAATTTCTAAGATAACTATGTTAGGCACAAATGTTTGAAAGTCCAGTTCTGGAGATTCTAGTGCAGGACTTCCCTACCCCACAGTCTGTTGTGATAATGAACATACTAACAACAGTGTAGAACCACGGGGCTGCTTTCACTGCAATCATATTTACTCAACACCCTACAGAAATACTGTTTGAGGCAACAGAGTTAAGCAAACAATTAATGTCAGCTGGTTGGTAATCTTCACTGTTTGTTGGTGAAGATGTGATGTTTTCTGCTTTCTGTGGTGTTTTTGTTTGCTTGTTTGTTTTAACTTTAGGAGTGCACGAATAACAATAAAGATTTCCTGACAAAGAATACCATTGGGAAGTAACTGATGCTCAGTTTAAAAAAACCAAAAAAAACCCAACAAAAACAAAAGAACCGCATTACACAAAGAAGAAAACCCCAGTCCTTTTCTATGTGAAAATCCACACTAAAAAAATTAATCCTGTTTATCACTCTGTTGGGAGGGCTTGGAGGATGTTAATATTACCTGGGTAATGTTTAAGAATGTCTGACATTTAAAACATAGTTTTTAACACCGCATAGAGACTCCTGTTTCTATAAGATAATTCTATTTCCAATGAAGTTGCAAGAACCATAGGTTGTGGTTCACTTGCTGCACAAAATTTCTCATATTTCATGTATTAGAAACGTAGTAGTGATAGATTCTAAATATTCCACAATACCGTGTAATACTTGTTATGAGACAGTGTATGTTGTTAGCATGAGAACCATAATGAAATAGTCTCTCTGAACATTTTGTTTCTGCCTACCTGATTTTTTGATGTATTTGTCCTCTGAGATCCATCCATCCTCATGAAGAACCTATATCCGGATCAGAATCTTCTCTGGTTTCTGAAGTACTTTCACATATAGCATTCAGTGTGCTAAACCTGACACAAAAGCCCAGGTCTAAATATCTCCTGGGCATGTTTCATTGGCCTTCCATACTAACCTCTTTTTATTTAGAAAAACACTCTGTCAATTTTCATGTTGTTTTCTGCCTGCTTTAGAAATGATGAAATTAGACTCAATAAGTAAAATCCTGGATGCTTAGGCTGAATATGAATTTGGAATTTTTTAAACCCAAAGGTTTGCTGTTGTTGTTTTTATATTACCAAAATTAACAGTTTTGAAAATCATCTTACCTAGTATTCCAATGAACAATTCATCTGTTAAACATTAACCTATAGGTTTCCCTCAGATCCTTAATAGAAATCACATCTGAAACGGTCTTTATCACTCTTTGAAGAGCATGCTGCTCATGTCCTACTTACATTTTAGACAGCATCAAAATAAATTCATGGTTTTCTTTTGAAGTCTTGGTCTTTTGAAGGCTTGGGGTTGGTTCCACCTTGTAGTTTTTAACAAAAACCTCACGTGATTCTATGATGCCCAGTTATCATATTCCTGTTTTATACCATTATTCCTGTCAGTCATCATTTGTTGTACCTAAGGAAAAGAGCTTGAATTCCTCTGTTGCAGTTGAACCTCTCATATTTTTAAAGGTTTCATGATACATGAAATGTATCACATCAAATTATTGATTCCAAGCAGCAACGCATTGCATTTATGAGAGTCATAGAATGAAAGGGGAGAGAGGGGAACCATCAGCTAAACACATTTAACTCTTGGTACTAATGGCATTATGGTAATGTAGCTGCTGAAAATACATACGTTAGTATTTTGAGATTTCCTTATTTCAAAACTGCTCCACCTTTGTCTTGAATATGTACCTAGAAACCAATAAACTATATCCAAATAGCTTTAAAATTTGATAATCCCATTAGTCATAAACTCTCATTAACTTCTCTGCCTCTCATTAAAATGCTCCTTTTCTTAATAAGAAAAGCATAGTAATAATGAGCATCTAAAATTTCGTATAAAGGGGGCACATCAGAAACATCTAGTGATGGTGTAAAGGAAATCTTGTTAACATGTATCTGGTCTTACCACACCATATTAGAGCAGACTTCGGGCAGTATATGTTTTAACGTTTATGATTGTTCTCCATAAGCAATCACTGTGATGCTATTCAACACACCTTTTCAACCATGTGTTGGAAAGATCTACTGTCTGCAATGTAATTATAAACTTTCCATGAAACAGTTATTGCCTCATTCAATGCCTAACACAAACCTGTTTTTAAAGGTGTCCTTTCACTGAATGGCTCCTGTTTGAAAATTATCTTTGTTTTTAAATGTCCTGCTAGAGACATAACTTTTTATCAACTCTACTCCAAAACAGTAGCTGAGATGTTAGACACATACTACAAATAACAAGTAAAAATGTTTTGCACAGAAAATGCCTTACTGCCATAGCCCTGAAAGGTTCCAGAGTGACACCCCTTGAAATGCACAGCCCGCTCCCTTTGGCATCTTCCCAGCCTGGCATGGGCTCAGGGCTTGTGCCATTCTCAGGGCACTGGGCAGGAGGAAAACCAGGGCCATGCTGGTCCCTGTGAAAGCTACACTGGTTCGGCCATGTCCTCCCATGGCAATGACTGCCTTCCTTCGAGCTGCTCAATACCTTTCTTTACCAGCTAGTCAGGTTAAAGCCCCAACTTCCACCCTGCTCCCCATCCCTGCCTTTTTTTTTTCCTTTTTGTGTGATGGCAGCGCTTTAATTTTTAATTCCATTTAAAGGTCATCCTGCAAATCCACACCTTCTGATTAAGAACTGAAAACCAAGTTGTTAGACAAGTAAATATTTGTTTTCATCATTTCAGTTTGTTTCTATAGGGTTGCACTGTGCTGATTTCGGTGGAAGAGAGTGGTTAGAGGTATTAACATGATCCTTCTCATTGTATTAGAGCAAATACTTCAATAAAGGTTCAGCTTTTGAGTTCACACACCTCAGCTGAATTAGTTCCGTGGCAAAGAGTTCCCATTTAAAGTGCATTCAGCCTTTCTTAAGGATATAGATAAAAAGGCAGCAGAAGCAGCATTTAAAGAACTAGAGTTACAAGAAATTGAGCAGGTTTTATTTTTGGCAATAAGTCTTTTCCTCCGCCCCTTTAATAGAAAGAACTTCTGTAAAATCTCTTTTTGCTTTTTAGGTATGAGGTAACAATAGCTGTTATTTTTCAGAGTGGGGAGAAATTACCTAGCGGTGGGGTAGAGCTATATTTCACTGACGTCAAAACCAGATAAACAATACAATAGGGATGAGAAAAGGAACCACAAGACAGCAGCTCATCTTTTCAGACCTGTCTCATGTCCTGACAAACTGCTGGGAACAGACAGGCAGACCAGTAGGTCTTGTCAGCTCCTCGAGAATGGCAAATGCAAACTAGCTCGGGACAGCTTGCAATGTGGTTTACACATTCCTGACCGGTCGAAAGAGAGTGTGAAAGCAAAACAGTTTTGACCAGCTAAATCAGAGTTTTTCTAAAGTGGACTACTAAAAAAGCAGGTGCTAGGAAAGCAGACGTATGAGACAGGATAAGAAAAGCAAGTGACCCACAGTGTTTATATGCAGTTGGTGAAAAAGGGCTATTCTCTTCTGAAAAATGCCTGGGCCTCTTTTGGGATCAAGGCAACGATAATTTAGGGGTGTCACAAAACATTTAATTCAATGAGAATATTTATAACATATGTTCAGGTCTTTATCAATTATCTCAATCCTTTTAGCATGATTTTTTTTAACGTGTGTATGTAACAATTCAAAAGCCTGTGTTGGATTTCTGATGCCGAAGACCTATGTTAACAAGGTCACACAAGTTAAAAACTCATCAAGGATAAATCTATTTTGAAAATTTTAGGCCTATGTAGCATCCAAAAATAAGAAGTTATTATTTAGCATAAAGACAAAGAACTGTAATAATGTTTTTTAAACATTACAGTGCATTTAACAAGATATATAATAGTCTACCTAAATATTTTCTCTAACTCTTGGAAGTGTCCAGAATTCAGATACTATTTGAAGCACCTGTTGTATGGTTTCTCCACCAAATGCCTTTTGGAATTTTCTCGAGTCTCAATTTCTTTACATAATACATATGAATTTCCCTAACTGATTATTCCAATGGTAATAAAATTAAAACAGCAACACAGAGAGATGAACAACAACAATAACAACAACAAAACCTGAGAAATTTCGGAATAAAATATTTGGTTAATTCAAAATTTAGGATGCAATCTCATTTGTCTTTATATGTACACATACAATTAAATACGTGTGCTTCACAAAACCTGAGATTTGAGTTGACAGAGAGGTATGAAATTGAGAGTTCCCTTTTAAAACAAACATCAGTAAAATCTGTTTGTGGTTTGTGTGGTTTAAATCTTCGGGGGGAAAAAAAAAAAATACCTTTTATAAATACATGCCTTGGCTGCTGTAGTGTCCAGAGGTGTAACTAGCAATAATCACATTTTTCCTTTAATTTCTTATCTATCTCTCTTTCTTCTCTAGTGTTTTTCTTTGTCTGAATTGCTAAGACATTGACTAGTCACATTAAAAGAGAAATTAATCCAGCTTTTCTAAATTAAACTAAATACAAAATTGTTATTCCTTTATCTTGACCCTCTTCTTTCAATTTGTTTATACATTACCAGAAAACCTGCATATTTTTTAAGGAACAAAATATTTAGAAAAATAACACTTTCAATAAAGAGTTCAGAAAAACTGAAGTGCTTTCATCAGTGACACTGTACATTTTCCTTGAGCTTTTTATTAATCAGCTCTGCTATCAATCACTATTCCTAGTGATATGAGATTACATTCTAAGACATGTAACCTCTTGCTATAAGGTCCAAGAAAGTCTGTCTCTGCCTTTTTTGCTTGCTATAGGGTGTACACATAAAATCATTCCACCACCAATTAGAGATAAATAATGCCATTAACTAGATCTTCTCTAATGTATTCATTCTCTGACAATTGCACTTTCAGTTTATCTTATTCTATTTAACAAAATTGTTGCATTTACCAGAAACAGTTGTTCGTTTCACCTGCAGACCCAGTTAGGCCCTGATGCAGAAAAGCAATTAAGCATATAGACAATTCTCTCAGCATAGGTAAACTCAAACGTATTAGGAAAGAAAAGACTAACAACTATGTATGCTTGAAAGGATCGTCTGTTCAAAGTGGTCACTCACTATATGTGTCTATAGTACAAATATAAATACATAAAATATGGAAACTACTGAAATAGGCTAATCAGGACCAGATCCTGAGACTAATAAAATTTTTGTTTAAGTCACTGGGTTTCAAGTTAGTGACGTTTCTTTAAATAAAACTTTCATGTTGTACCTCAGGCTTTTCTGTTCCTTAGTATCATATTTGTGCATCTGAATTACTTCTGAATTCTACTCCACTAGATACACACCCTACTCTAAAAATCACAGGTAATGCTGCTGATGCTATCAAGTTCTATATCCAGTTCTGAGTAGATGGGTACTACGATTTCATTTAAGAAATTAAAATAAAGTTTTAGCCTGTTTTGGGTCTACTCATAAAAACCAAACAACCAAAAAACCTGAAGGATCTATTGTGACACAAAGATCTGTTATCAGTTGCTACCAATAAACTATTTGCATGATTACGTATGAAGAGTCCAAAGTGTTCAAAATCGATGCTATGACAATCAAATTATTTCTACAAGAGCTACTGCCTACTACCATTTTTATTACTGATAATTATACATGACTAATATATCTGCGAAACAATGCACATGCTTCCCTTACAAAGGGAGACTGAGTGCTGAAAAGAGTGAATATGCACATTAGGATGGCTGAATACATACACTTGAAGGACTGAATATACTGACATGACTAACAATCCGGCAGGCATTTGGTTTCATTGTTTGCTGAAGAGTTTGGGAAAACAGTGAGATGATGATACCAGTGACCACAAAATACATTCAGAATGAATCCAATACCAGAAAGTCCTATTATGCAAGTAAAGGTCTTAACATGTTAATGAAAATTAGCTACAACATTTGGGAATCCAAAAGGAAGTTACGAGAGGAACAGAAAGTTCAGTTCAAGCTCTCAGACTATATGTCTTCTTAAAGACGCTTTGGACTTGTGACAAACTACCTAATTTACCTTTAGTAAAAGGATCACCTGTCTGAGAAGACCCTAAGGAAGGTGTCGGACAAAGAAACAAAAGCTTTTTTCATGATAGAAGGATCACTTGATTTAATGAAAGCTTTCACCATTCACTCTACAAAGATTTTCAGGTAACGTATACTTTTTTTTTTTTTTGGTAAGTGTATAAACCATTGCTAAATGCAGTACAAAATGCCTTTGGCTGTTGACACTGTATCTCTTCCTGTGCTTCGTTGTTCCCACAAAACATCTGTGCTGTAATGGGGAAAAACAGTTTTAAAATAATAATTCTTTTTCTTTTTTTTCCCCCCTCCTTTCCAACGAGGCATTGTAGGAAGACAAATGGAAGAATGAGAAAGGGGGAAGTATACACTGTACACTTTCCAAAGCATATTTATTCTGCCCTAGCGTGTTTCATTACCTCTCAAGGGTGCAGTTTATCTGCTTTTGTACTTCCAAGTAGATACAGTGCCTTTATAGTGCCTGAACACCTCCGTTTGCATCAGTACCACACTTAATATGAAAAGGATGACACAGATTCAAAATGTTCAAATGCTCGTGTTGTATTAAACACTTATTAAGCCACCATGTTCTAATATGCTGGTTTAAAGAGTCCAGGTTGGAGCCGTATATTCCTTCAGTCTATATTATTCCTGATGAGAAGTCTGTTTAGTCTGTGGAGGACATGAATCGTTATTTCATTTTGTAGAAGTCTAAAATGGTGAAAAAAAAAAAAATAATGTGCCCTTATAAACAGCATGATTACATTTCAGTGAGCTATCACTGGTTTTGTTATATGATTATATGAAAATTTAAAGGTTGGGGCTAATTCTGTGGTTGTTACGCCTTCATAATAGTACATTGCAGAAATTCCTCCACTTAATATAATATCATGAGATAATAGTGTGAGCACCAAGTGACTTTCGATATGACTTTGTAATTGTGGGAAGTACAGCTACTCTCTGCATCCCATTGTAACATCAGTCTTCATGCAAAACAATTGAATGTATTTAGACTGTTACATGAGCTTGATACATAGTTGTAGAACTGCTATTTTCTGGTTATTATGACATCCCTAACAGAAAACCTAACTGTTTTGTATAGATTATAAAAGAGGCAGAATACGTTAGTAACTTTTTTAGTTTGAACTTCAAAGTGCAGGAAAGCATGAAATGCTTAAAGCATTGTGGTAGGTTATCCATTAATATAAGAAGGATACGTAGTTAAAATTCAGTGCCTTTGGTACAGCATTGTTTTCTGCACCCTTAACTGTTAAACTTAATAATTTTACGAGTAATATGAATATAACTATTTCTGGATTGGTCTGAAAGACAAAAAGATCAAGAAGATTACATTTCCTAAATATAAGCCTGAGTTTCAATAAAGCATTACGACTACATCCTTGCACTAAAGTTGCCGTGTCATTGTAGCTATGATGGTTTAAGTGCAGAGAGTTGTAAAAAAAGATCTTTCATTAGACAAATCGATTTCCCTGGAAAAACAAACACACTTTTACGCTTAACACCCATTCTTCAAATCCTACGGTGAAGCAAAATATGCATTACTGGGAACAATAAATATAATTAATAACCTAGACATATAAGAGAAAGTGTTGTGAACACCTCTGGAGTCAAGACAGATGACAGCGCCAATATACATTCCCTAAGGAATAAAAGTTTAACTTCTGTTTCAGCAAGTTATTCCTAAGATGAAGGTTACACTCCCCTACAACCAGCTGCAACTATTATACTTAAGTGTCATCACACAGTGGAGGTAACCACAGCATCTTTTGGCTACACAAATGGCATCTCGTATTGCAACTCCAATTTGTAGCTGCTTGCAGCTTAATATAAAAAGTATTTTCTACTGAAGCTAGAGCTTCAATGCCTGGATTTAGAGGGAAAAAAATTCATCATCAGTAAAGAGGCTATACACCAGTCCCCGTAATATGAGTGTCAAGAACAAGCAGTGCTTGGGATTTTGAAAAGATCATTGCACAGGAAGATAGAATTCCTTCTTTACAGATCACCAGAAGACCTAAGCACCAATGAATCCAATTTTTGAAGCCTTCAGTGAGACTACACCAGTGGAGAGGGTACAGTTGAAGTATTTGATGGTGTGGCAATAAGAGTATGCCATCCTGCCCAGACACTCCTGGCTAGGATTCTATCCATCAGTAAGCACTCTCAGTATCAGAATGTAAAAACATTCCCTCTGGATTAAATAAGCTCTCACGGGTAAAGCTCCCATGGCTATACCCAGTATAGCCATGTACTCAGTAGTGCTTTGGCCAGCATAACTAGTATAAACCTTTCAATATACCAATTTGCCTTTTTATGTTAGGAGAAATTAGCAGTTTAGACCTGGCCTAAGATTTTTTTTCACACAGCATTATACGTACATCCATTTGTGAAATCAAGATTTAAATGAACAGAACGAAAAGTCCAATGCCTACTGCCTTTAATGGACATGAACACATGCTTAAGTGCTATGCTGATTTTCTTTTTTATAACAGCTAGAATTGCTCTTATCTGAAAGTGATATCAAAATCTCTTTCCATTTTCTATTTATGTATATTAATATATTTCCTTCAATATGCAAAATATTTATGTTTCCTCCAACTAAAATAAAAAAAAACCCAAACAAGTAAGAACTCATCCTGTATAGTCAGAGCATTTTGACAGTCAAAAATAATAATAAAAAAATAATATAAATAAGTGTTTCTGGGTTTCATCTTCTCAAATAGTAAAATATATAACCACCTCTCCACCAAGATCACAACGACAAACGAATGACACAGCTCTGTAATGAAACAGCTTACATTCACCTGGCCTAAAGTCTACTGGCCTCCTGGTCTCACATTGTCCGTTGGCAAATACAGATTTCAGTGCGATGCAGCCCTCTTAAATGCGGTCTCTAAAACCAAATTTATCTAGCTATCTAAACCAATTTTCAATGCTCCACTGAAGCAATGTGTGGACCCAGTATTCTAATGGCTTCTCTGGCTGCATGTTAAAAGCTGAAACACCTTGATATGTCAAATAGCTTTCACGACTAAACAATAAAATAGATTGGGAGAGAAATCCCTGTTAGTTTCCCATGAATTATTTAAACAGAACCCATACTCACGTAGAAGGTCAGTGGGGGACGTGAGGGTAGCGCATCCTCCCAGTCGTGCTCTGTGCCGTTCTGGGTTGGTGCTGGCAGCAGACGGACAGGGTGAGGTTGGCCAGGGCAGGCAGTAAGATATAGCCAAAGTCTGGAATTCACACACATCCACAGAACACTACTGACCTGTGTGAACAGGACTGCATTCATGCTATTCCTCTGAACAGAGTGGTTTCACGGCCATGAGAAAAGGACGATGAGCCCTGGTTTCTCAGTTGTGGTCGTATAGCCATATGAAATTCAAAATCACACACACTGCATGATGAGGAAAAGCATTTGGAAAAACAGATTTTAAAGCATTATCTTTCCTGGTAGATCTCTTCTTAAAATCAAACCAAGAGAAAACTCTTAATCTGCACTTAGTACTGGGAGTTGAACTCAATGTGTTGTCAGCTACTGTATTGCTAAGATGCAGCCATAGCTCTGCGGCAAAACCAGCAGAATGAGAACAAAGATTCAGTAATGCCTATAACAGAAAGCAAACACAGTTTTTGTGGTGTGTGCAACACCTCTGTTTTGTTAATGCCAAAAATAAGAATGTGTAAACCAGCCTCTTCCAAATCCAATAAAATCAAAGACTCACCACAATTTCACCAGCTCAACATGCAAGATTATTCCCTGAAATACGCCTGGCCACAAAACACCTGTGTTGGCTGTGCTAACGCCAGAAGCTTCAGTAACTGACTTTCCCAGTCACTTGAACATTGTAATGAGAATAGAAGAGTTGTAAAGCTGTGAAGGTTAGTGGGATTGCCAGCTTATATCAGACATACAACCTGGTAATCAATGACTGACAGGCTCTCTGAAGGGGAACACATATCACAAGCAAGAACCTGCCCCTCAGATTGAAACCTGATGGCTGGTAAAAGACTTGTTAAGATTCACATCAGAATCAAGAGCATCACTGCAACTGCTTCCATGACAACAAAATATAATATCATAATGCATATTACGATTTCATGACGGGGTGAAGCCTGTTTATCCAGGCAGCCTCTTCAGCAATGAACAGGATTGGAGAAGAGTTCACTTTGAGAACTGGTATACTACTAATAGCTTAAAAAATGAGATTTTTCTATAATACAGAGATGGGAAAATCGCCTTATTAAGTCCAGCTTATTCCCATCTTAAGCAAGATCTATACCTACAGTAACAGTTGCTGTGTACAACTTGCTTTTGTGAACTATACATAAGGGATAAGATGTCATGATTTTTCTTGGAAGAAAATTAAAAAAAAAAAAAAATCAAAGTCCAAACAGATAAGGTGTAAGGTGGATAAATCCTTGATGCTTTCATCTCACCTATTATTTCTGTCTTCTCTGAGAAGCATAAGCTATTACCTATAGCCCAGCACTGTTATTCCACTGACTTTGTGGCATACAACTAGTAATAAATTTTATACCATGCATCCACTTGTTACACTACTTGCCTATCCTGGCTACATTCCATGTATTAATATACAAACATCTCAGTTATTTTTCTTTGACTTTCTCTAGTGTTCTAGCCTGGACTAAAGGTACTGCTCATATAGATCCCGTCAGTACTACACATAAACATTACTTAAATACCCACATTAAATACTGATCCTTGAGAATGGTTTCTCCAGTAACCCACACCTGCCTACAGCCTGTACAGGTGGAAAGAAATCTCATCTCCTATGTCCTGATGCAGAGAACAAGGGAGAGACCAATAATCCACACCAGGACTCAATTGAGGTATTTGAGTAATAATCTGTAGGTCCTACGCAAGTATACGCAGGTACAGTTTTACCATACACCCTAATGGAAATACAATGAGGCTGGCAGGTAGTGACTTGGAACGTTCCATTTACCATTCACATTTCTGCACTTAAATCACTAGCACAATACTTAGTGGGCTACTTAAATGCCATCTTCATCACCAGTGTTCAGCAGCAGTCTCAGCTGTATGCGTGGCTCGTTATTATCAACTTATAATGACTGCTAATGCTGGTATCAAAGTGTGGCAACGATGACAGCTATGAAAATCATTCCTACTTGAAACCAGTCTGGCAGTCCCCACCATCCTCTAGTCTGAACCTAATCTTACAACAACAAAACCAAAATAAATGCTGGACAAAAACACTTTAAAAATGATTTCCTCATTCCTGCCCAGAATTTTGTTGTTGTTGTTACACGTACCCCATTCTGGAAATGAGTAAAGGTACTCACACGAATCAACGTCTAAATGATCAGGCATGAAAACAATCATGATGAGACAAAGATAAAGTCACTGCAGTTTTCAATGGTTTTCTAATGTCAGGAACATTACGGATTCTTTGTAAAAGAAACACATAAAGCCTTAAGTCTTCTATTTTTCATGTTTAGTTTAAGGATTTCACTTCAATCAGCTTTCTCTACTTCCTTTTTACAGCTATCTTGGGCTGAGTGGCTAAGACTGCCAGTGAATACATAACAGTAGTTAAGCAATAATTTCCCCCAAGGAGAAAATTACTTTTTGCATAGAATAAAAAGGAATTAAATTATTTGAGGCTCAAGAAATAAATTTTTCTCGACACAATGAATCTATTTCTATAATTTATTATTTTTAGTGCAGAGAAATGCTTTTTTCCAAATTATGTGTGTAATATAATAAAGACTGCATGCATAATTTTTAACCTTTCTGAAATAACTATGTAAAAATTATAAAAGCAGTCACAAGAACAATGTTCTTGATATGCATGGCCTAATTACATGCTGAGAACATTTGTTCTGATTTTTTTTTTTTCAGCCTGAAATTCACCTTTTTTGTTTTCAGAAGCCATAGAAATAGCACAGCACACTTTTCAGGATAATGCAGCTGTCATAATAGAAATATGCAAATCATTATTATTTAAGATGAACTTTATCTTTTCTCAAAGAGAGTTTTATCAAATGTGATGCGTACAGAAAGAGGTCCTATTAGAATATGGGAAATATTATTCCATCCTTTGATATGTAACTCTCAAAATAATGCTACTGGATCAGACAACCATTACCTTCCTTGTATCCAGAAGCAGTTTATTTCTTTTAAGTCCTATACTTAGCTACAATTGCTTTCATATTTGCCAAGGGGAAATGTTAAAATATTAATAATCCAGTAACCTATTCCACGACAGTGAGTCACTGGTTTGAACTTTCATTTCAGTCATACATACACAAAGAGCTAAACTGTAATATAAGCACAGAAATGGAAGCAGATATATTATAAAAGTTGTAATATCAAGTCATAATGTTTCCTATTATCCTTAAAATAACTAGTAGCGCCAGTCACGACAAAGACTTTAGCAGCCCAGAGAAAAAGCATGTGTGTTTATACACATGCACTTCTTGGTGGTTCCATTCAATTTGTGAAAAAGTTACCAACTGAGAAAACCCTGCCTTGAACGCACTAAAGGACCAATCCTAGTTCAGAGAGTCTTCGTCTTTTTAGGCATGACTTCCTTTTCCCTTCAAACAACGAAAGAAATATTTGGAAATGTTATTATTGAAGACATTATCTCTACTGCTTATTATATTGAAGTAACTCATGTCAACTATTAGGACAACCATCTCAGTGGTGAATTATTACAGAAGATCTAGATAAACCTTCAGTCACCAGAACAAAAACTATTTAAAAGGACATACATAGTCTTGTTTTATCATTCCTGGCTGCAGATGAAGTTTCATACTGTACAAGCGTCCAACACATAAACAAGAGCTGAGCTTCCAAGGAGATTAAGGGAGACAAAAGCAATATTTTTTGGTGTGTTTCTGATTTGAATGACCTAAACTCCACACTCTGGGCATAAGAACACTAAATATTAAGTAATATTTACATTATTTTCTAAGGACTTCCTGACAAAGTTACAGGAATAAATTTATGTATCCAAAAAATATTTCAAAAATAAAAAGATGCTTGCTTTAGAAAGTATTTAAAGAATATTATCAAAAATACTGTAAACGAGCTATAGTGCACAGAAAATTGTAGTGCCATTTGTATTACCAAAGGTTTTACTGTGTCTTTTCACACTAGAGGGTGCTATCATTTTGAAGTGCTGTAATTAGCCTGGTTTACAAGTAGGAGGAATTATAGAGAAGGCAACCAACCTTCCTGACTGGCAAAAAGCTATTTGACAATGTGACCTCCATGGAAAGTATTCATCAGTTCAAGTACATTAAAACATATCAGCCTGGTTCTCTGACTGATTAAAATGATACATAACAAATGTCCATATGATTTTGCTTATTTGTTTTTCATTTTCATGCAGGGCATCCAGATTGTCTTCCTTTTTCCATAATTAATCTTTGAATAAGTATGGTCATTTCATATAATTAAACCTGGTTGCACCATAGTCACAGCTTTAAACATACTAAATGTCAGGTTATTATGAGCTGACTGCCCCCAAATCAATAACTATGTATATATATCTTTGCATATTTGTAAGCATGAACCTGTAAGAACTTCGTAATGAAAAAAAATACTAAAATAACAAGAATTCATCAGGCCTTTAAGCTCTTGGAAAATTTCCCTTCATTGGTTTTTGAAATTTACTACATAATAACACAAAAACTGCGTAAAATGCCCTAAACAAGTACCAGGAAATATTTACTCCAATACAAAATCCAAATTTGCTTTGCTATTTTTCAAAACTATTTCTATTTACACAAAATTAGTGTTGATTTTTTTTTTCCAAATACAAGAATCTTACTGTAAAGAAAACACTCATGAAAATTACCAAAAATATGTTTTGATTTAAAGGTTTGAGTGGGAACTGGTAAAGAGCCATCTTGACATTGACTGCCAGCCTTGCTGACATATTTAAACCCTGTTCCTGTTTATAATCACCCGTTCAGAGTGCAAAATGTAGACACAGGGAGATAGCAAGTGACAAGTATGGAATATTGAAAGAAGTAATTTGATTGAATTTAATTTTGAAATTGATGGAAATTCATTTGCATACGAAATATGTTTTGCAATCTCTCTGATTCAGATTCTTTGCAGGGTTGAGTTTTGCTGCTGTGCAGCTGAGGCTGGCGATTGCTTCTGGGATGAGGTGGGTGCCGGGGCAAGGCCCCTGGCCAGGGCAGCGGCCGAGCACCCCGCACCCACTGTTGGCCCTGCGCCCAGCACCGCCATCACCCCACCAGCCAGCTCTTCTGCCAGTGAGCTGCTCCAACTGCTTCTGGAACGGTTGAAATTGTCTCAAACCTGAGAAATGCTCAGCTGAAAAACCCCAGATGTCCTGTCAGGCAAGACTCTTCTCTAACCACCAGATCCTTTGACAGCTCCAACAGAATAAGAATTACCTTAAATGGGAAGCAACGATAAAACACAACAGTCACAAGTTTTTCTGTCCTGCTCATTTTACCACTATTGCTTTCTACAAGGTAAGTGATAATCTAACACAAAACAAGAAAGAAATCCACACACAGCTTGGGGTGGGAAGGCCAAGCACATTCAGTCCGTGCTTTTGTACTGGCCTATGTTCCCTGGGTCTTAATCTGAGATTTACATCAGCACCATGAAAAGGTCACATTATGGCAGGACCTGAAAAGGAGATTTTTTAGCATTTCTAAAGAAAGCCTAACCTAGGCTAACCAGCTAATGCCTGTCTTTAAAATTCTACCGTTCCATTCACTCATACTCAAATTACTTATTAATTTAGCTGATGATTTCCTGTGGCTAATCTTACAGACATAAGTCTGCTTCTGTCTTCATCCTTCAGAAGAAGAATTTAAAACCTCTCTAATGTAATTCAGAAGTTCAGACTTGCTTTCACATATCCCTCTATCTCTTTTGCCTCGAGTCCATGTCCTGCATTTAAATGAACAATGATACAAAGAACTAATATTTTAATGTATAATTTAAAATCTAAGACTGAAGACTTAGACAAGAAAAAGAAAAAGGTACTTCTATTGAACTGTTTTCTTAGGCGATAGCAGCTATCTACTGAAAGTAGACGGTTCTTTGCATTAAATCTCTTGCCATTTCACTGGGGGTAGTTTCATGTCCACAGTGTTTCTTCTGTGACTGCCTGACATGAGAAAACATAAAAATGCCAAGCTGTACATATTTGGATACAGAGTAATCTTAATCTTAATCTTCTTAAATTAAGAATTGCATTTCTCTAAACACGAGAAATCTTAAAGAGCTGTACTGTACCACCAGACAGGAACTACTTGGAATTGAATTAAACCCACTTTTCCAAGATTCATTTAAGGGCTAAATTTTGTAACATGCATAATTGCATTATCAATTCATTGGGATATCTCTCGCAGTAGAGAGAGCCAGAGAAGAAATATGGAATAAATGCACAGAGCTTTGCAAGATTTATGATAATAAATTCTTCTTGGCAGATAGGATAACTTATGGTTTCCAGGAGATAACTGTCCCTTCCTGGTTGCCAAGATACAGAATTTTCATTCAGAGCATATTTTGAAAATTTGGAGAATTAGTATTTTTACAGTAATTTTAAGGTAGTCAAAGAGAAGTGTTGAGTAGCTAAACAAAAATAAGTTTGTTGAATACATATCAGAATGTAAACCAGCCAGGAAATATCTGCAATCTCCTGTGAATTCAACATACTGAATTCATAGGATTCAAACAACATGTACTAGAAAGGCAATATTATTTGCTCCTGCATTTTTTAGCTCATGTTCAGTCCTCATTAACCTACTGTGACAGGCCCCCAACCAATACAGCATTTAAGAGCTCAGTTGTTGTATAAGTACCTAAATCTCATTGATTCCATAACCCTTTCAGCAGGTATTTCAATGAGATTTTCAAGTTTTGCAATGAAGTCAGCAGAATGAAAGATGTCTACCTCTAAAATTCCATCTATTTTTTAATGAAGGGACACAAGTCTGACTATTAACAATGAACCGTCTCGTTAACAACGAGGAAAAAAAAAAAACCACACCAAAACCAGAAAGAGAAACCAAACCAACTAAAAATCAAATTCATCAAATTCAAAACCTTTGCAATACAGATGACTGGTAAAGAAATATGTGAAACAAACCAGTAAACTTCTCCACATTTGGCATGCCAGAATATGGATCATGCAGTAGAAGTTTGTTTAAGCAGACCACAACTGTAATAACTGTATTCAGTGACCACATTTCTCTGGAAGCTCTCCAGCAATAACTAAGCCTTTTCTTTATTAGAGCTCTGAGTCTAGATTTTAGCGTGCAGTATTGTGACTGCGATTTTTCCGCCACGTTCCAGTAGCAGTGGGAGACCACACTGGGGCTGGAGCACAGGAGCCTCAGGGAAACGAAGGTGGACTATCCCCTTCCCTCCCAACCATACACTAGGACTATCTTCTATTAACTCTCATTCACATTTCATTTTATCAAGCAAACAACTTCCAGACTAAATAGTTACTTTGACATCTGCAAAATGCAATGTGTGAACACTTAAAAAAAGTAATTTCTGACCACCTAATCCACTTCCCTTAATCCACTTAGAGTTCCAGTATGGCAAGAATTTGATCAATTTGCAGTGACTTGAAGAGGTACGTGATTCTATGTGCTATGCCTCTGCACTTTCATATGACAAAATGATGACACTAGATGGCACTGAGAATGAGATAACCCTGAGAGTCAGGGTAGCCAAAATTTTTCAGTGGAATAGTTTTCCACAAGAATTGCATTATTGGAGCAAAGTAATTTTTCAGGAACTTAGTGCTGGTGACCAAAGTTATCAAAATGGAAAAAAAAATAAATATATTTTTACTATATTTCATCAAATCAATATATTAAAATATAGAACAGTCTTCTTACATAGCAATAGTGGTATAATGTTGTATTGCCTGTTTTAGTACAGAAGTCTAACTGAAGTGTTCTGATATATGCAAGATTCAAATACTTTGGAATTTTCCAGACAATTTTGAAAATACCCCCTTTTATCCTCATTTTGGAGTAATTTTTTAATACGATAGACATAGGAGACTGCTACGGTAAAAATATAGCTCTCAATTTCTGAAATCAGATTACGATAAATAACTTCAAAATATGAACTGAAAAGAACTTAACTAGTTGTTCTGCTACCCATGACCTCTATGCTAAAAGAATGCCTTCAGAAAATCTGGATCGAGCATACAGTACATTTCTCAGTGACTAACAGAGAATTATTAATCTTTTCCTGTGTACACTTAAACATATTTCAGTTTACGACTCGCATGTAACTAACTCAAACTGACATCTGTATTTTGCTTCTTGAAGGTATCTGCTTTCCCTTGTAGTTTAAACTCACAGAGCTGGAGATTCCCCGCATGGCTGAGCCGTGAGCCACTGCAGCACACGGAGTGCTGCAAACTTCACCACTAAATGAACATCAGTTTGCTGATTGTTTCCTAGTCTATGATGATATTCTGTCAATTAGAGGATGCTGAAATGGCAGGTTGTTTTGAAATGCTGTTATATTATACAATTAACATACTGAAGATACAGTTTTTAAACCTATTACGGCTATCGACAGTTCTCTAACTATAATCTTATTTTTTTTCCTGCTCCCTTTCCCATTAATTTCCCCACACAGATGCAATGTGCTTGAATACTATTTTCTTGTGATAGCAATAGTGTAGATAACTGTAAGGATGATGGTCAAATAAGGGTTGAATTGCCCTTCTTTAAGGCTGTGTTTTACTACACTCACTAAAAGGAATAGTTCCTAACAGCTGTAAGCAGACAGGTCTGTTTCAAACACAACTGCATGTTAAACTGTTGGTTTCTCACACACACTCACTAAAAGGGAGGCCTGCCGAGTTTATTATACAAAGACTCCATTAGCTACATGTTTACAAAGAGAATCAATTTGGACACAGATTAATTAAAAGTTCTGAGTAGAAAAATACATTTATCTATTGACTGCAGATTGTTTTTAATGATGGCATACCACAACTTCATGAATAATCTGGAAAATCTGTTTTAAAGTCACACTACTTCGTGCCCCTCCACAGGAACAGCGGCTGTAATTCACTACACATACAGTTCTGTGCGAGATGTTTCATCTGGCATATACTCAAACTCATGAATGGGTGAAGCACATCCAATTAGCGCTGAAATTTCTTTGAACTTTAAAGTGTCAGGAGACCAGGAGTGTCTTATTCCAATTACTGCAGTGGATAGGACTGAAGGACTTCCCCCCTCATACTACTCTACTGAAGACAGAAGCTTTATACAGCCACACGCATCAGGCTCGCAGTGCTTGAAGACTGCCAGTGCTCTTCCCAACCAGCAATTCCGCCTCCTGCTGCTGCAGAGAAATACACCTTCTAAACACTTCCAGAAACATATTATGCTCTGTCCTATGTGTTATCTACTATACCAATCGCAGAGGTTGCTATTATATACAGCTTAACGCCACTTGTAGTGAGAAGTGCTGATTTCCAGCAGAAATTTTCATGGGGGGCTTCTAGTGTTTTTGTGAGAACAATATCCTTTGACATAAACAGTTCATCACATCTACTCATCACGCCTTCTTCCCCCCCGCCCCATTTAGTTCATACAGAAATACAGTCTTACTGGGCTGGACTCCCTACGTAGGGTTTATAGACCTTTTTTGCAATTACACTTGTCTCTGATGCAGGAGTTCTAGAAGATTTCTCTGTATTGTTTCCAATTCATAATTTAACACATTTGTTCTGCAACAACAAACGTTAGCTAAACGTCATTAACATGTTTGGGTTTTATGTCAACAAGGTCTTGTCCAAGCTTAAGATTGAAATCAAACATCATCTAAGTTCTCAAGCGTGAGGTTTTTTTTAACTGATACCAATGTGCTAATATCATTATCTTTCTCATCAATCTTACAGACTCCAAAATGCTATATACAACTTGGGGTATCCATCACAGACGACTCAACTGTTCTTAGAGCAGGAATGTGGCATATTAACCAACTTTTGTATAGCATAAATGCCCGACCTTCTCCATCAATAGGACAACAGAAAAATTTAAATAATTACAGTAGTGTTTTTCTTATGAGGAGCTACAATATACAATTCTTTGCATTACACATTCCTTGTTTTTTTAGAAATATTTTTACGATGTATGGTATATTCTTATCTCTGGTGTTTAGTCTTCTGTGGGGGCTAATCTGTGGATGAGCTTTTACAAGCCCCCTACTATGAAAGTCAAATCAAGTGCCCTTATGAATATGCATAAGGAAAACCACTAATACAGTCATTTTCTGTGGTTACTTACTGTGCTGGGTGGCCCTGGAAGCCATTCCAAATGGTTTTGATTTTGTGATTGAGATTCTTAATGGTAGTAATTATCTGTTGCAGCCATGCAGTACCAAACATGATGGGTGATAGAGATACTTAAAAAGCAAATCAAAACCCACCAACAACAACAACCTGAAAACCAAAACAAAAACGACCAAAAAAAGGCAAACACCAGCAAAACAGCAACCCCGAAGACACTAATGCTCACATTCTAGTTGCTACAGGGCAATTAGCCCCTACTAATGAGGTTTATATTTATATGCAAATGTATAAATAAGAATCTTAACAGATACTTCATACTTCTGCTCCTGGGATAGCTGACTATCCCATCTGTCTGTAGAAAATATTTTCCATTAGCAGCGTGTGTTGCTGATCTGGTAATAAAAACTACTCAATCTCTAGTAATTTCTTTTTGATTTTTTTTTTTTTAATTTCCTTCAGCTCTGTCATAAAAACCTCTCCTTAAGAATGAGAGTTGCATCAGCAAATGTTTTAGATACACTTCCAACAAGTAACACGCCATGCATTTTGGTTTGAGTTTTAATAGCATTTTTCCCCATTTACCACTATTCTTCAACTGAATAATAATAATTTGATAGCCTAAAGAAACCTTTTATAGCCAGCTCTTTTAGAGCCACTCACTAGAATCCATCTTTACTTTCTAGTGATCTCCATTACAAGCAAGCCAACAGCGACAGCAAGGCTAGCAGTGTATGACACAGGGTCTTTTTAAAGGAGATAACAGCCACTATTATTTCACTGAGAGCTGGTCTTCTGAGATCAACCTTCTAAGCATCATGTAATGTAAATCCATTACACCATAGCAAGTGTTTTATTTAGTGTTGCACTAACTGGTCACCAAAGTCTCCTAGAAACCAAGGAAATACATCCTTATAAAATAATGTTCTTATTATTTAACCTTATAATGATTAAAGATATCCAAATTCTTAGAGTTGGATATACACAAGTAACTGAGAAAAGTCTGTCAGGTATTTAAAAATCTGACTTAAGAGCCTTAGCCAAACATAAAAAGTTGGCTGATCAATGCTTTGAAAACTCTTGATTAGAGTTATTCAAGTCAACAATCATAGGGGCATAACCTAAAGCATAAAGATCATTTCAGATTTTGTTTGTTTGGTTTTTTCTTCTTTCTTCCCCCTGGGATTACCAATCTGTAAAATAACTGACCAGCTAACTTCAGGGAGTTTTCCACCATCTTCAGTACACATCCTGCATACTATAGGTTCCATAATCTGTTTGTGCTATTCAATCAGAGTATATGTTTCGGCTGTTTCGTGACAATTTTTTCTTTCTGTGTGTGCCAAGGCAGAGGACACCCCTGGAGCCCGTGCAGCTGAGCCATCCGCATTGCCTGCGCTAACCCCATCAGCTCTGCTTTCCTACCCACAACACAGCAGTGTCACCCACACACTTGTTCTTGAGCTTTCTTTTGACTCATATTTAAGGAAAACATTAATGCCAGTTCCCAGTATTCTTAAATAATAATAGCAATAATAATAATAATAATAGAGAAGAAGGTGACTCAGCTATGGCTTTGTTACACTGCAATGTAACTGTCTTGTTTTTCTATTATGAATTCTTTATATACACGTCTATTAATCACAAGAAGATGATTTGTTTCTATTTATTATCCAGACTTTAGGAGCTTAGGAAAAGCACTTGCCTTGCACATCCCTCATCTTGTATCTGAATAATCAGAATGCATGACTAATTCTCATTAAGCTCAATGGCTTTAGCTGCAATTCCCCCACCTGTTCCCAAGTCTAAGACTGAGATTTTTATTAACTCTTCCAGCACAAGAAATAAGAGTAGTTGTTTTTCTCTCTATTTTAATTACTGAATTTTAACAAGTTAAGACTGTTGAAATGCCATCAAGTCTGTCTCTCTTTCCCTCGAATCGCCCATTGTTCTCCTCACATATTAGAAGAAAAAAAAACCAAAACCTTCAAGCAGCAAGATCTTGCAAATGAATGTGTCCTCTTATAATGCTTTTATTCAGAGAAGTCTTGGCCTAATTTTCATGATCAGACTTCTCAAAGATTTCATCTTCACCCTGAATATAGCTGTGACAAGTAAGTCAAGGTCCAATGATTCCAATTAGAGAGGTTTTCTTATGAAGGTAAAGCATATTGCATTTCCTGACAATACCGTATTACAGCAAAATTATTGTGAAAGGGTTTATCTTTAAAGAGGGCAGTAGTAGCTACAACCATCTTATTCAGTGACTTTAAATTGTGACATAAGGCTATGGATAGCACAAAATACCTGCCAAGCACGATCTTTTTCTCCTATTAGTGTTCCACAAAGCAGAACAATTACTTTCATCTGTTTTTATTCTTAAAAAAGAAGAAAGTGGCAAATGCTGACACATTTTCAGCTACAATTAGAATAATAGTTTCCAATATTGTTTGCAATTCTATATCTAGTTTTACCTTTTTAAGATGAAAGACCAAATCTCATTTAATAGTGATAAAATATTAATCGATACGATACAGACTGTACACGGAAACATGTCTGTAAAATTGGAAAGGAAGATTAAAATAGGATTATATTTCATAATTAGAGTGGAAGGATTAAGAAAACAGTGTAAGTAGTAGATACCATCTACACAATCATGTTCAGCATTCAGTTTCTTCGCAGCACCATCTGCAGGCACAGGATAATGCTCAAATGACAGGGTTGTTCAAAGATGCACCAGCTTGAAGTTACAGAACCCAGTTTACACTGTGACAAGTCATATGGATATCAGATTCTTCATAACTGGGGGAAGTGGGCAGAACACTAATCGTTTTTAAGCCAGTGAAATGCCTTAAGGAGCGAGAAATTCATGCCACTTGACCTTAGGTTTACCGTCCATGTCTACAGCAGAGCCTGATGTCACTAGTTCTCTTAACAGTCAGTGAAGATGTAGTCTGTGTAGTTAATGGATTATTGGCACCAGCTACCCGATCAGAATTCCACGTTTTCTTTAGGATGTGATATACAAAGTATTGAATCAATTCTCATACTTAAAGACTACATTATGGTCATGCAAACCCCATCCCGAAGGGACCACGCTTCCTAGACTATTTAACCAATCAGGTATTCATTTATTAATTTTGTTTTTCTATCTCCAAAACAGTGTACTGATCTCATATTGGTCCTTTAAAGCAGATATCATGCACCTGCCTTTTATTTTGGTAAAAACCTCAAAAGGGTCAAATCCCAAGAGATGCTTCCTCAGGCATTTTAATGAGAGAACTAATCCCAAATGGAACAAGCGAGCAAGAAATAACACGTGGTCAAGCCATGACACTTTAAGAGAAACACCAAGTATGAAGGAAGATTTTGAGTGAGGATTTTCTCCTGCAGAACATAAACACAAAACTCGCAGGAATAACTAATAGAATTTATAAACTAAAACCAGTTATAGTGGATACTGGTTCATAATGGAAGAAAATGTTGCTTTGTCATTTACTCGAGGAATGACAAATGCCTGTTCAGCATTAGGAAGAGCTTGCTTGCACTTCAGTGCCATGAGGCACTGAAGAAGAATTGAATAAAAAACCTAAGAAGTTGAGACTAAGGTAAATGGAAGCATTAAAACTGTTCAGTAAAGGGAAAGCTCCACTGCATAAGAGAACCATTGAAGCAGACATGCCAGTGTCCCCTTTCTGAATAATGCGTCAAATCGATAATGTTGCCACCTGGGCAATAATCTTCTTGATTATTTCATGAACACTACCACACACCAACTAAAAGGACCTAAACAACTACAAATACCTTGGTGATTACAAAACCAGTATTTGACAAACCAACTTCATCTTACCGTTTGAACAACTTTATGGGAACTGGGACTGATCAGTAGCTAGTTGCGATGCTATCTGCATTTCCTGAGCTTCCTACAAGTTATTTGACATTGTCTCTGAACAAATACTAACTTAACTGCTTAGAACAGCACTCACATTGCAAAGTATATTGTGTTACTAGCTTCTAACCTAAGAGATTGAAACTACAGCCAATGACATGCAGCATCAGAATTGTGAACCACTGTCAATTAATAAGTAGGAATGAGTTCTTTTTTCCTATTTTATTTTAAATATGAGGTCAGCGATAAAGCTCAACGGCTATAAGCTGCCTTCAAACGCCTCAGTTAAAATAGAAGGCTGAGATATTGTGCACATATTTTCACTTTGCATATACACTAAAGCCACACTAGCTGTAAATATAACCTTACATTTCCAAAAAAAGCTACTTAAAATGTGATAAGACTTCTTTAGCCAAGAAGTCTCATAGCCATGTACGCATAGAGGCACCTACAAAAAAATTATATGGGCATTTTCTGTAATGTTTGCTTGGTCAATACTTATTTTTGACAGAAGATACATAGGAACCAATCCTTTTTGTAAGGCTGCTTAGATCTTGCTTTTCTTATCTAATGAATGACAAGTGATATTATTTCAAAATTATTCTGAATGTCACACCATTACTTAAAGCTTAGCACAGGTTTAAAATGTTATGGTGCTTCACTCCAGTTAAAGAAATTTTACTGAATGCACTGCTATGATGATTGCTTTGCTGATATTTAATTTAGAGGCAGATCAAGATTTTCAATTAGATTAGTGTAGGAGTATCTGCATAAGCAGATATGCATATTATCAACTGTGGTCTCTATCACAAAGTAGTCAAAAATATTATTCTTCTTGCTGAAGTTCCTGTATAAGCCCTTTCTTTGTGCAAACCCAATACAGTTAGAAGGAGGCAAAAATCTAACTTTCACAAATTTGAACTAAAAAAAAACCCAGAAAACTCCTGTTGTTACACATACTACAAGTTTCACATCTTAAATTCTTCAAAGCTTACCAACATACCCTCTATTTCCAGTGGCCCTCTATATAAATTGCTTACTCATTTGTAAAAAGAAGTAAATGACATAACACACTTTTTTCCCCTCTTATTAACACACTACCATTCACTGCTTTCTTTAACTTGCTGAGAGCTGAAAGGGGTATTCTGAGGCACACGGATAAGATGTGGTTATCGTAAAGGAGTACATGGAATAGTATAAACAGATAAGAGCAGAGTAATGTGGAAGAAAGGTATTGTTAAATTTTAGGTAAGAGTTTACCTGAAGATTATCTAGATTTTCAGTATCTGTTTGGGGGATTTTTTTTTTTTCCCCATCTTTTCCATACAAATAACATGCTGTTTTCCACAATATGTTACACTACACCTAACCCTAAATAAAGAACATTCTTTCAGGTGTATGATGAGTATGTAATAATTGGTATTTAATAGGAATAATTCATAGTGTGCCTACTGTACAATTTCTGCAGATGCTAGTGACTCATTTCCTTCCTTGTTTTAAGTGCGTACACGTTGTACATGATACGATAGGTGAGGAAATGTCCTTACTGGTAAGCAGTAACATTAATTTGCTTTTAAACAACGCTTTCTGAGAACGTGAAGCTTTCCAGTTTTATAAGTCGGCTTTGTTTCAATTCTCTTCTGTACTAAGTAAAGGAAAAACTTTGAACATCTGTAACAGAGGGTATTAAATTCCAGAAGGAATGAGTAATGCTGGCCAAACTCATAATCACGGCTGTAGAGTTGTTATTCTGTTCACTCACAACTAAAAAAATGCACAGCTTCATCACCTAAAATATCTACATGTGCAGTCAGGACAGCTCTCCTTCCAGTACAAAACACTCCAAAGCATCACATTCAAGATGAAAACCCACATCTTGCAGCCTCACAGTCAATAACTGCTCCCTGGGTCACAGCATTTCCCAAATAAATCACTCAGATCTTCCTTCCTACTTACCCGCTAAGGGAAGAAAAAACTCCGTCTGTCTTTGCTTTGCATTCGCATAGTGCTTTTTCATATATAGACCTCAAAGCACTTTACAAGGGTGGTTAAGCTTTATTAGCTGGATTTTACAGTTGGTCTAGCTAAGTAAAGACATTTCAAGCAATTTGCACAAGGCAATGTGGTCTACTGGATTAAACATGTGTCATGTACCTCAGTCTTCAAAGTCCTGTTCCCAGCTCTGTATCAGACTTCCTACACAACCTTTTGTAACTTTTCTTCCTTTCTTTCACCTTTAAAATGGTCTAATCCATGTTTCTTCTACGGAAACAGAAGATACTGCTAAGAAAGAAGCTTCAGCTGGATTTGAGGGTTTAATCTCTTTCAGGAAAATAAAAACACAGGCTGACACAGGATAATGGCGCTATTTTCTCATTATGATTTCTGAAATTCAGATTTACTAAGAAAATTGTTTAAGACTTTAATAATAGTGATTATATACTCTTCCACAAGCCACTGTTAAAAAATGGATATACTTCAAGTCTTGCAATATTTAATGTCATCCAACAGGTCAAGAGATGCGTAGAAATATAACGTTCCTGGCTGATTTTACCCCATACTCCCCTAAAAACCTCCACAAACCAAACTAAAACTAACTAAAATTTATCACAAATCGTCTACTTAGCGTATTAGGAAACTACTGTAAGAGCTTTGAAACTTGATACTTCAGAGGATTAGTTGCCCAAATATACTAAAATTGACAGCAAAATTCGACCTACAAAGGAATCACTGATTCTAAAATCATACATTGGCAAACACCTCTCCAAGAAAACACATACTCTTGCTTAATATTCAACTACAAAACGGAAAATAGATCTCATTTTCCTCTTAAAAACACTATAAAGTTATCAAGTGGCTACTTGTCAGTCAAGAGACAACAATATATTTCAGGTACTATGTAGAGAAAGATACAGGATCTCCGAAAGGTATTGGTAACAAAATAAGATAAAATGATAGGAACTGCAGAGTGCACTGAGCTTGTGCTCTTGTGCAGAGGAATGAATTTCAACTAGAAAACTTGCACAGGAATACGAACATAAGAGATAACAACTGGTTTAAAACTTCAGGAAGGCACTAAAAGAAAAATTGCATTATTTGCCCAGCTTTTAAACACACATTGGCAGCTATTTGCTACAATATGATTCAGTTTTTCAAAGCTAGTATTCAATGAACATTTTGTTATTAATCAAATAAATTCCATGCTTTGCATACTAAAATTAAAATATTTGGACTGATTCACAACATACCTTTAAGCCTGCTACTTGATAACTAATGGGAGAGATACTAATATAAATTCAAATATCATTTAATCAAAGTGCAAGAGAAGTTATTATCAACTTTCACACAGCTCTCTAACAAAAATAACATAAAAAATGCAGAAATTGAATGGCTTTAAATGCTGTTCTGGAAATTCCTCAGGTTGAAAAAACTTCAAAGTCCGGTGCTTATAAATGGCAGCTTTTGAGAGCAAGGATCACTGCAGGCTCCCATGGGTGCTGTGTTCCATTGCCTCCCCACGGCAGCCCTGGGGATGCTGTGCTGGCAGTTGTGTCAAGCAGCTCCCAGTGTAGCTGGTGACACAGCTTGTCACACCAACAGCACCCAGACCTTCCTGCGACTCTTCATAGCCTATGTTTGAAACAAAAATTAAAGCAAGCTTCCAAAGACTGGCTTCTAACTTATTTGCAGAATGGATTGTACACCATGATGACACAGTAAACATGCATGTTATTCTTATCAATTGTAAGCACATTTCCTTTTCTAACTAGCTGATAGCTTGCTTGACACAGGTTGCTAAAATGGTTTCTGAACATATTTCAGCATGAAACACAACAAAAAAACCCAAACTGAACAGTGGTAAGCAAGATAGGCAGAAAGATAATCCAGAATTAAAACAGTCATTGTGAAATAAAAACTTTCCAAGCACATTTGAAAATGCAAATAGTTTCATTATCTAAAAAAAAAAAACAAACCCAAAAAAACCAAAAAACCTAAACAAAACACACACAACAAACAAACCCCAAAAGCCCCCCCACAAAACAAAACCCACTACAACCCACAGAAGAAACTTGGAGTACAAATTCCGAGGGCTTTGAGCTGAAAAGCATTGGGACAGTTGCCATGATTTCTCTGATCAATTTGAGACATTATGTAAGACTTTATTCTGCCATTGGTTTGCTACTTTCACATCTGACCCTGTGTAATTCGATCACGCTTCCCTATTCTTTTCTTGCACTTTCTCAAAATATCAACAGGATCAGGAGCACGAGCCTGGCAGTATCGTGTTCCCACTGGCCCCTGCTGTTTGCTGCTCGCACTAAATGGACTTAGCGCTTCTCCTGCTGTTCTCAAACCACCCCTGTTCCCCCACCCCAGCTGTGGCAGAACAACCACCTGAAAGCCTCTGACTGCAAACTGCAGAAGCCTCAAAAATGCAGCGTGGTGCTGGAAGAGAGTCATAGAAATCACACCGACTGCCAGCTTCCTAATTGTGCAGAGCAGCCCAACTGTCCCAGGTAAAAGCTTCTGTAAGACTTGCTAATAGCAGTCCCTGTCAACCTAACATCAGAGAAAATTCACTCCTGACTGGTGAACAGGTTATCCTTGGGCATTTGTACACAACATACCCACCAAACACATGGGAAATTCCTTTACACAGTGGAAAGCAGTACTATACCCTGCCCACAACCTAGACCAAATTAGTCTCCAAAGTTCAGAAAAAAGACCAAAACACTCCATAGAATTAACAGAGCACAATGATCTAGATTTTTCCTCTTTTTCTCCTCAAAGAAGCAATTCTTTCAAAATACATTTGAACGTTCAACCACACATTTCTAAGGCCAGGTTCACTCCCAGCCTCTCATAGAGTCACAGACTAAATTATGTTCTGAGAACACTGGGGTTTCCTGTTCCAATTTCGACTTGGAAGGCTGTTCCAGAAATCTTTTCTTCTAGTGAATAAAACCCATTTCCAATTTCTAGCTCAACTGTACATATTACCAAATCAGATTGATCTGGTTTTTAACAATCATATTCCTCTTTCAGCTTTCAATTTACTAGTCTTTTGTCTGAAGAAGCATTCAGACTTGCACTGGTATAATAATTGTACCGGCTTCCTTTTTTTGTTGTTTGTTTGGTTTGGTTTTAATACAAACGACCAACACTGAGCACAATATCCTGAAAGAGGTTTATATCAATGCATAGTACAAATGGCTTTTGTTGCTGAAAGCCTTTTTAAGCCTGTGTCACACTTGTAACTTACGGTTACCTTTTATAGCCACTGATAAACAATAGCTTCTTGGAAAAGTTCCTATTAGAGATTCCTTAAAACATGCTCGAACTCTACTATTCTATTGCATTCCACTTCTATTATACCCTTCCTTTTAGGTAGCATTTTATATTAAGGTTTTGTTTTCCTCCTGTTACATTCCATACTGAAGCCTGACCACAGCGTTTGCTTGGCCTTCATGTCTAAAGCAGTCAAATGATCATTTTGCAAAGAAATACGGAGATATTAATACTTGCAGGAACAGGGTTCTTTCAAAAGGATGGCAACATGAGAGTTAACGACAACTTAAGTTTATGGCCCATGACAGCAGATAAATTAATTAGCATCGAGTGATGCAGTAATTATGATCCATTAAGTGATGGCAAATGCCTAGAGAAGGTAAGAAGAGTGTGTTTACCAGTGATAATAAAGAATTTTGGCCTGGATTAAGAATATCAGTAGGAAAACAGTAGATTTCAGGAAACCTACATCACTGGTAAATAGTACTCAATTTGTGAGCACAGTGAAGGAAGATCATTAAATTAACTCACTAGGTACATTCATTTTTGATGTTTTAAATTTTTATATTACCCACGTCTTAGAAATGCAGAACCACCATCCTGCGGTTGCAATAGGTAGCTTAGGTCATCTCGACCTAAAATGTTTAAGTTTTATCAGTGCTGTTAAGATATCCTTACCAAAACAGAAAGGCAACGGATGATCAAGTTGATGCAGGACCATGTAAGAGCAGAGAAGAAATAACTCCAGGATAGGAACTGGTGTCGAGGAACCACAGTTTGAAATCTGACTGGAAACCACTGGCAGTCCTTCACAATATTAAAGGGAAAAAAAAAAAACAACACTACAGTGAAAGAGACAAAAGTCTAAGAACTTGATTATCACACTGCTTTGATTTCTCTTGTTATACCTTTAAATTATTGCTGATTAAAAAAAAAAATATATCAGGAAATACATTCAGTCTGGTGCAGAAAACCTCACGCATTTTCTGAAATAAGAGGTATGATTAAAAGATACTATGCCTTAGCTATGGGGAGGTGATATTAAAAGGATAATTAAAATAAATGAGGCATATAGAAAAAGCCTAGAGACGTGTCCATTGGGGAAAGTCTATCAACATACAGATGTGTAGAATATGATCATCACTTAGGCCTCCAGCACATACGTGGGCTGCCAAGCACATCACATGTTTGATGACAAGATAAACACAGCTGCACTAATTAATTGCCTTGATAGTTTCCACAAGAGGAATCTTTGGTCTCTTCTTCATTGCCCTTCTTACACTTGCTCCTTGAGTGTGTATAATTCAGCACAACTCATATTAAATATTCACACATCTGGTTATCCTTCTACAATAAAATACCCACAGTGGCAGCAAGGTTGTAGTGCTCCCCGTAATTAATTGCTACATATACCTTGTATCACTATTGAGAAAAAGACCAGTGTCCCATGATACCCACATCTCCACCATAATCCTATACCCACTTGTATTTCCCTAACTGGATTATTTGCAAACTTCACATTTACAAGTCCCAAGTTGTTATTTCAGAGCACAGATCTGGCAAAAGCCAAATAAATAAGCCTTTCATTACAGTTTTGAGTTCCAGCAATTTATCCATTTTTTATTAAACTTACAACATTAATATAACTATCACATTGCAAATGAATATTAATAAGAAAACACTAACTTGCAGTAATTACAAAATACTATACTAACTTCTTGTACTTATAAAAGGCTATAACTGAGGGGAAAGAACCAAGTAAACCCACATGACACTAACCAATATTTCATAAATATCTCCCTCCCTGCTTCGCATCTGCATTCCCAAATTATCGCGGTATCAAAATTGATTGTAAGTATAAGATACTAAAATGAATGTATTATGCTTTAAATTTTAAGCACCATGTGGTGTTTTTTGTCACTTATGTTAAATTTTATTACATTTTATGACATGCAACCTGACACATAAAATTTAAATCAGTATAAACAACTTAGCTGAACTGTCTGAAACATTCAAGGAAAGCGGGGCAGAAACTTGATTATTTTCCAAGCAGATAATACAAGTAAGATTGAGAAAATAAGCCTAGCTTAGCTGGAACTGAGCAAATCATTCACCGTGAGCATGAAATGAATTCTCACCAAATTTGTTGATGCTCAGAGATTTCTTTGCTTACACAACTCTTTCTTTTGCCATGATTATTCCAAAGTACTGAAACACATTCCACAGAAAAGCCTGCTGTTGTACTATAGAACTTTGAATCTGCTGAAAAGTGGTAAACAATAGAAACCTCACAGGAAAATTTACCTTGTCAGAGACAAATTGAACCCTCTAGGAAGCAGAAGCAGCCAATCCCATACTGCGTTCTACACCTCTGCTAGACTACATGACAGATACTTCCTGCCTCCAGACATTCTAGACTACACAATAGGGTTATCAAGCTTATGGAAAAGACTTAATAATTTAATAAATTTAATTGCAACCTTCCTCTCACCTACATGAGGTACATTTGAAACTTCAGAATGTATTTTCTTATAAACATATAGATCAAAGTAACGAAAGATTCTGAATAAACATTACAAGTAAAGGTACTTGGAGGAACAGTGATATAAGAGCAAGCTCTATGGCCACTTAAGAAGGCCATAAGAAGTTGATTATCTTAATGTTTTTTTCTGCTGAACTTTCTTTTTCATGACAACAGGAGCTCCCACACTTATTAGCTCAGAGCTACAGGTTTCGTAAGCTGAGTCATAAAATTAGCACCTTTTTAAAATGCTTCTGGCTCATACAATTAGCCAAAGAATTCCAAATGCTCTTCTTGAATTGTAGATCTGTTAAGTTAGTTATGATGTTCAGAAAAGAGATTTGTTAATACTCAGTATTCTTTTGTCACTGTTGTCACCTCTACCCTACCCTCCCAATTTTCCAGTAGCAAAATCACTTACAGCAGTGTGTCTCTCTCAGAAAGAGAAATGGGGTAATTTGACCCCACTAGATTACTTTCACAAGTGTTTGCACAAACTATCTATTAATGCCCCAAACTCAGAATAAAGATTGCTTTGAGGAAGCAAGCTATTAAAAAAAGTCTTCATGTGGATGCTTACAAAATGAAAATTTTGCATTTTCTTAAAATTCCCATGATGTCTTGTCACTCTAGACTGTCCAGAAAGCAATGATATAGCAATTCAAAAAGAAATACTGTTTGTCCAAACTCTAACACTTCAGCCTTTTATTCTTTACATTTTGTAAATAAACCTAGACACGTATTTTACACGCCTCACCAAAAATATCTCTCATATTCACACACATACACATTCTCTCTATACATATATATTTCTGCTAAACTGAAATAATGCTTGAAATAACTTTGCCTTCACCAGGATTTAACATCTTCAGCATATAGCTTCAATTTTCCCCCATTCATTTTGCTGTGAATATCATCTAGAAAACACTTCAAGATAAGCAGTACTTCTGCCTACTCACCTTTAAGTTGACTCTGAAGGAGAAATACCTTTTAGCTATCCATGATTCCTTCTGTTCTATTTAAGTTTTCTATTACCTTAAAGAAAATGGTACTTCATAGCTTGGATCACAAGAAAAGTTCAGCATGTAAATCTGTGTTTAGTTCACACGTTTTTACTCTAATTGTCGTGATCAGCCTTGGCTGACATGTGAATGGGAACTAACAACATCATCTGTCATGCACTGACCCTATACATCTCAGAAATTTTCCAGTCTCTATATTCCACTGCAACAACACCGGCAGCATTGGAAGCACCAGCACAGGACATCCTCTGGTGTCCCTCTGTTACAAATCAGTTGCACATCCAGAAAAGATTTATTCTGTAGCTGCTATTAGTGCTAAAACAACAGTGGGTTTCTGGAAATGTCTTTGCAAGGGCAGCCAAAGCCACACAATACAAATGCCATTGGCCAGTGGCTATAGTAGAAGATTGCCAAATTAATCTGTCTTCACCTCAAAATTGCCACTGAGCTGCTAACTGCAGAATTGGACAATTCACACGAACTCACTGCCTCTCCCCCCCTCCCCATAAAGGGACAACAGTCGTACAACATCTGTAAAATATTTGAGATAGCTGGATGGAAACATGCTTTATACCTATGACAAGACAAACTAAATGCTGTTCTCACCTTGGGAAGATGGAAGAGAGAGCACGAACCACACGTGGCAAGTATCAGGCAGACTATCGGGTGTATTACTGGAAGGCACTCAGTGCTGAGAGTGATTTAATGATCAATAGTGAAATAGTGAAATACAACAGGGCCTCTGCCAACACGTGACTGCTTAGCTTAGTGTGCTGGGCATAACAGCACTACAGCCAGGGTTGAAAAAGACTTCTCTTGAAAAGCTTGTTTTAGAGCAAGTAAAGGCACAATTAAATCACAACCCACAGATGTCAGCCAGGTGTCACCTGCTACGTAAGATGGAAAGAACGTTCTCCGTGAGGAGCTGAAGTACACTTTCTTTGACTGAAAACCATTCCCTCACCATTTTCACATTAAGTTCCCAGTGATTAAAGAGGTTTCCTTGCAGAGTCCAATGGGGATTCCATAGTATACAATGTTTCATTTCTTATTAATTGACATTAATTGTAAATACAAAGGAAGCTTCTTCCTTTCTCATACATAAAATCACATAATTGCCAATTAAAAAATGAAGACATGAAAACTAACTTTTTTCCCCCAAGAGGAAGACCATAAGATAAAGCATCAGTTCCAGAAACTGATAATAACTGCAGAATACACTGGTGGCAATGAAGCCGAGAAGAATTTATCTTTAAAAAGTTTGAATATGTAACAATCCAAGTTTACCTACAATCACCAGCTATTTTCCTAGATTATCTGCCCCATTACTCCCATAAAGAAGGTTTGAGAAATCCACTAAAAACATCCTGATACCGATGTGGCAGGTGGTAGCTGCCTTTGAAATACTTTATTTTTTTAAGCTTAGTCATTGATTCTTTTTCCCCTTGCAACTGCACCCTGTAATCACATTGTAGAGCACAGAGTACTTGCCTGGCTATACTGAGTCATAAATGCCAGAGACAGAGCAGTTACTTCTGCTCTCTACTATGCTAGGAGATAGCAACAAAAAGCCTTTTATAATACACCTTACACCTGCAATTCAACACATAAAATGTTCCTCTTATTTGCTTTGAAAATATCCTCAATGAAGCTGTGAAGCTGGCAAAACATTGCAGCAGAACTGCCCTTCCTGTGAAACTTATTTTGATCATGTAACACAGCTGCATCTCTTTCAAAGTGATCTCTAACAAACTCTGATGTACATTGAGGGTTGTGTTTTGCCAGTGCTTTGTATTACTTTGAGGCATTTTTAAGTGCTACTTTTCCAGCTTTTGTGGTATGGGCTGACTTAACTCTGTTTCTTTTAATACCCTATACAGTGGCAAGAGGAAACAGGGAGAGGAAAAGGAAGCTACTCCTCACGTCTCCTGTTTCTAATGGGCAGAAGTCTACGAAGCTGGCACTGAGTATTTCCAGTGCTACGTGCACAGTCAGTGTCGACATCCTTCAGCACTCTGTGGGGCTCCATTTCCATCTCTCGTTGCACACTGTGCAATCATTGTCTTTCACAAAGAACATCTGCTGGTACCTCCACATCAAAAGCTTCTTATCCCCTTGTAGTTCTCTCATTTGAAAGCACCCCATATGATGTTGACACTATATTTTTTAATGTCCTCTCTGATCTCTTTCCTCAAGGTCCCACATAACTCACCATATTCAACCCACTCCCCTCTTCTGTTGTAATCTTCCTTTATCTGCCCTCTTCAATCATATGTGTTTTGTTTCATTAGAGTGTGGCTTTTCTCTGCTTACCTACCATTTCCTCTTTTGTTTTAAACATTGCTTTCTTTGATTTGTCATTCAAACTTCATGTTCCTTCAGCCAGAGCTTAAAATCTCATCTGGAACTGGAGACTGAATTCTCTCATCATTGCGGGGAGATGTTTTGTTGTTGTTCAGTATGTGAGGTTTGACACCTTCACTGCTAAGTCATTAAAACATAACATGTTGCTGTACGTGCATTGTATTCAAAATCTTCAAAGCATTAAGGACTCAAACGCTTTTTCTTTTTTTTTTCTTCCCAAAAAAGATGTCACAATATATTAAACGTGAAACAGGTAATCTGTTCATATGTTTGACATCAGTGATAGAAATAACTAATCCATTAACTGAATTATTTAGTTAAATGCTTTGATCCATGCTGGTATTTTCATTATTAAAAAAAGCATTAATAATCTGTTGATACTTTCATTTAACATAGGATTCTGTTGTCATTTTTATTATAATCCTCTTTCTTCAGCAATTCATACACTAATTTCAATTTGCTTTGGGCTAGTTATTTGCAATTTTCCTGTGGTTTCGATCAGACAAGCAGATACTTCTTTTTCCGTTTACAACAAAACTTAACTAGGAGATCTTTCCATGTGGAAGGTATCAACCTTTCAGCATTTAACTATACTTCAGTGTTGGCTCAAAGACGGGTCTTTATTAGCATCACAAACCAGGCAGAGTTGATTCCACATTTAGATAAAGAAAAACAACTGGAGGTTGGTCTCTCTGCATCTATCACATGGTGGAATGCACCTTGGAGGACTCAGTTGAGGTTGTATCAGTCACTGACAAGCATCTTTTCAAAACTGAGGGACTATTTTGTCTCAGGACAAATAATTACTTAATCTGATTTAAAGCATTTTTTTTTTTTCACCTGCAACAAAGCTAAAATCATTTGCATCAGTATTATATTCACTTGGGTTCTATCTGAAAAGGAAATGTCATCATTATGAGAAAGTATACATTTTTTTTTTTTAAATTTTCATTTATTAATGAGTGTTTTTCCTAGCTTGTATGAGAAATATTGTATGTAATTTTAAAAGAACAGTCTTATTAATCATGATTTAAAACAACATCAGGAAAATCCTTGATAAATTACCAGCATCTTTAAACACTTCTAATAGGAGTTTATTTTCAACAATTCTGTTTGGTAAATTGCTGTAAGGGAAGTTTGCCTGCTGTTTTCAAACAGCTTATGCTTATAGCTATCTGTGAATCACCTGCCAGACACCTGAATTTTCACAAGCGCTGTCCTGCCGTGCAATTTCTCATCGTGCATGTCTAATGATAATTCTACGTAACTGAGGAGGAGTCGTCAAAAACTTAATTCCATCAGACACAGGGTCCTGTGGTTGCCTGCTGTCCTATAGAGCTACACAATCAACAGGTTTTTTTTCTCATTATGCCAAAAATCCACCCCACCTCCCAAAAAAACCCCAAATCAAACCAAACCAACCACCTATGCAGCACTCAGTGGTGCACTTGGCAGTGCCAGTTAACAGTTGGACTTCATGATCTCTGAGGTTTGTTTTTTTTTCCAACCTACACAACTCAACGATTCTATGAAAAGTCTAAGAATTCAATAGGAACTCGGTCTGCATAGTTAGACACTCAGATCCACACCCTGGCAGGCTGACATCCAGGACAATTTCAAACACTGCAGCAGAATCAATCCCTGCATTTCTGACACGTGGCACACATTTGTCACTTCTCTGGTCTACTCAGCTCTTTCAAGAAGCAGCTCTCTTGCATGCAGTTCTGCTCCCAAACATACATGATTTTTTTTAGTTCACATAGAGTTTCTGAACTAATTTACCAACTCTCATGCTAATGACAGAAATAAGCAAGCTCTTAACAATGTAGTTGCAACAGAAATTCATTTGGCAAAATGAAGCATTTGAGGTTTATGCAGATCAAAATCTGTATCATGATCAGGCTGTATTAGATAAAAGCACACCTGTGAAGAAAAAATATCAAAATATCAAGGAAGAAAAAGAAAACAAGGTGGGGGAGAACATAACTGTAAAAATCAACGGAGAAACTGTATAAATGAATTACACAAGGAGGAAAATAGAGGTAGAAGTAGACTTTAAATGCAGAAAGGTGGCTGGAAATTATTTTGCTATTGCAAGCAGTGAACATTCAAACCAGCAAAACAAGAATAGCAGTTAGCCAGAACACTTATGCCTTTAACAGAAAAGAAGCTCTTATTGAAGGAAACATTTAATGTGTATTCTGAAACTAACTTAAGAGACAGAAGTAGTATAAAACAGAAGTAGTTACGTTAGCTGATCTTTTATTTATATCCCATTTTTGTCAAAAATTAAATCAAGGAGATAAACACTGTAGAAGTTAGAAGCACATACAAACTGAAGTATGTATGAAAAATGTAAGAGGTTGCTCCGAGAAGCCTGCAAAACTGTGCTATATGTCTTCTTCCTCTAAATCATGAAAGCCAGATATTTGTGTTGCTAAGCCACATAGGTACATTTGAAACATCTGTGAATATTTCATGCTTGCATATAAATGCCAAGAGATTGATTTCTGATGTTAAACGAGTCTACATTAATTTTGACCTGCTCTTCAGCAAACTGAGTTGGACAGCAGATTTTCTTAGTAGTTGCTGATATTTCCATGTTCATAAATGGTTTTGAAGCAGTATGTGTCAATACATCTATTTGTGTAACTGCTATTCCAGTCCTCCTACTTGATAGGACATAAAAGTCCTTAAATATCTCTGTATTTGTTTCCTTATAAATAATGGTTTAGTCATGTTTGACTCAATTTTTTTTTCTTTTCTTCAAATGAACTCTTTAAATTAAAAAAAAAAAAACAAACAAAAAAAACCGAACAAAAACCAACAAAACAAAACAGAAAAATAAAACCACAAAAAACCCCCAACCATTATCTACTACCAAGAAGCCAAATACTATAGTACTCAAGTTAAAACGAAAGAAAACCAACCATCTCCATCCCCTTCTCCCTCACAGCCCCACACTTGTACCAAGGCAGTAACCCAGCAGCAGGCGGTATCTCCACTGCTGGGCGGCTCCAGGAGCCCTGCCTGCCATGGCTGATGGTCAAATATCACATCTATACAGGAGCTGAAGATGACACGCTATAAGGTTCAGCTTTGGAAAATTTAAAACCATCACCTATGCATGAAATTAAGTCGGTCCCTTTCTGTCTATCTTAAAACTTAATCAAAGACTTGACACAGAAATACCGCTATAGAGCCTGAACAACCAAAACTGAAAAAGCGCTTTCCCCAGACTATTTCTGTTTGTTCTTTACAGAAGTAATTGGGAAATAAAGAAAAATCGGGGTTATAATTGTCATTGAAATGAAAGCAGAATAACAGAGAAAAAGGAGCTCAAATCCCTTGACTGCACTTCCAACTTAGCTATTTCTTAATACTGTCAACATGAGTAACTAAAATTTTGCTCTATAGTATGACACCCACAAGGCTTTCAGATTTTAAGTAAATATCAACAGTATGAAAGAAATATATTACAAATAAAGGTCACTATCAAGGGGAGAAAAAGCAGGCATTATGCATTCCTGAAAATTGTCCTTCAAAATCTGTTCTCATAAACAGCAAAAAAATATGGACTGGCTTGTACAGATAGAGCTCAGGAGACGAGCTGAGCCCTCTGAAGTCTTGGTGGTGACAGCCCACAGTATAAGTGTCACAGGATGTGCAGGGGGATCTGTGGGCATGAGGAGTCAGTGCTGCAGTGTAGAACTTCACCTGTAGAAGCAAAATAGGAAACTTTTGGGGTTCAGGATTAACAAAAAAAAAAAAAATTATCCCCAGGCAGCTAAAAGTGAGCAGAGAGGTGGGCTAATAGCATAGTTGGGAAGAAGAAGGGGAAAAAAAAATGCATTAATTTTATTTTTTTAAACTCTAAAGGCTTTTCCTTTCACACTGTGCTGATGGGTTACTGTGATTTTGGTTCAGCTAACTTCGCATAAACTCGGAGGTATCATTTAAAGGGTACTGTCTCCCTTAGCCAGCTGTCTTTTCCTCAGCCTGTGCTACTCTGCATATCAGCTGCAAAGGCCATCTATATCTCCAGGCTAGTAAGATTCAGTTCTATCACTCCTATTATATTTTCTGGCCCATATTTACATTTATCTTCTAGCAAGGTGTAATATTATTTGGCTTTGCCCTTTAATTTATATAATGGGCAACCCTATCACAAGAAATAGCAAGAATTTTTACTCTGAACTCTTACAAATGAATTAGCAAAATATCTTTCACTTTCTCACAACCTTTCTTACTACTTGAGGGAGATAGGTTATACTAAGCACTATTTTCCTGGACCTTTCTAGACAACATCTCTATTTATACGTCTTCAGTTTTGCTTTAAGAGATAAGTCTGTTTACAGATACGGTATTTTTGTTTTCCTATCTTCTAAGTTTAGTCTTTTCTGATTAAGAAATTTTCTGATTACAACTAAATAAGTATTTATTCCGCATCAGTCAAGTGGTAAGGCTGTACAAGTATGTTAAAAGCATCACTTTGATAAGAAATACACAGGCAGTCACTGGAAACCTTGACATTCCTGTTAAGGCTCCTATCCTCCACAGGAGAATGTATTTCCTATTTGTAAACCTGAGCTAGTATTCATTACCTCAGCACATTAATAACTTGCTATGGCCATATCTAACATCTTTCAAAATCAGAATAGTGAGCTCAAAACTGTACTTTTCGTAATCCCAGAAGACTACATGTATACATAGATGTCATTAGTGAAATATATAAGCCCAAAGTTGCACCTTTTAGTTGCAGACATATTTGAAGTGTACATGTTCCTGTATTTGAGACAATTATTGAAATCCATGAGATGATGCACATCACTAAAGACTTGCAGGTTAATGTTCTAAAGGATCATGTAACTGACGAAGGGTATGTCTTCTCAGGCAGTGGACATAAAAACTATAACATTGTGCTGATCGAAAAACAAAGGCTGCTTTGGGGGCTTTAGGAGTACATATGAGAACAGTGGTGAGCTGTAGGTTTTCATGGTGATTGCTTAGTGCAAAAATACTAAACAAAAACCCAATAAGCCAATACGATACTTTTCAGGATTTCTACATTTCAGCTGAAGTAGAACATAGCAAGGCATAGTGCAGCAGTATTAAGTGTTATTCATAATTATCCTTAGCGGCACAGGTGGATCTTCCTTCAACTGAGGACAGCACAGACAAACCTTTGAGACCCCACAGACCTCTACGGGGATGTAATGGTTTATGTCTTCTGGCCTTAATGAATAATCTGGACATACATTATTGATGAAAACAGAAGTAGAAAAACAAAAGGATGCATAGAATGGATGCTATGTAGAGGAAGGAAGGAGAATTAATACACTGTATATAATAGTGTATGTACACATAATAGCAGTTAACCTCCAGGTGGACCTCATTTACAAAGGACATTAAGGAAGCAGGAAAGCATGACATGTTTAATGAAAAGTGCTCATTCATATCACATCAAACATGTGAAACTCTGAATACACTAGTGAAAACATTTTGTCATACATGTACTTGCTATCAATATGTGCATGACTGTCTCTTAGAAACAGACTAAAGTAATGCAAACACCAGGCAAGGGCGTTGCTTGGGAACAGAGACACTCATTCAGCATATCTTAATAGAAATGGGATTTTTTTTTTTTCTCAGAGTGGTATAGATATTGAACATCTAAGAAAAACAAGTACATTTATGCTCAAAATTTTGTTCTTTACTCCTAAAATATTGAAATATTGTTTAATGAAATTGTAAAAAATATTGATGTCCTAAATCAATACAAAGTGTTATCACATTTAAAATTTCCTTTATAGACAGAAGCATAAATACCAATTGGGTAATCATTAGGTAATTGTCTTCCTGTTGGATGTTGAAACGTGCAGAAAGACCAACATGTATTTGAGGCCTCTACACAATTGTGGAGCCTTTTGAAACATCAGGCTTTACTGAAAAGGACAGGTATGATACCGTAAAACACAACAGCCTTCCATCATTACTGCTGCATGAATTTAAAGTAGTTAGTTCATAGTATCACTTTTCCCGCAGCCACAAACTGTTGTATAACATAGAAATTACATTCAGTAGCAGGCAATCAGTGCTCATGATGTGCATATGTTTCTATTTACAGGCAAAGCAAGGGGCCATTTATGTACTTGGCTATTGTTCCAAATTCCTCCCAGAGTGGAGGAAGTTATCCACGAACAGAAGGGTTCACTCTTTATACCAAAGAATCCCTTTATCTTACTGAAAGCATGTCCTATATATGTTGTAGCCTTAATTCTGCTCTCTGATTTACAATGTATATTAGGAACTGCTCCAGTAAACTTCGAGGAATATAACATACATTTACACATCTGTCTTGACTTCGTCTATTTTCTGGCTAAAAAACTGGTTTGAAGAAAGTAGCAGCAAGCCAGCATGAAAGCTCCCATTTAATGAGAACCAAGATTAAAACAAACACCACCTCCCCTGCCCGCTCCTATGCTTAACAACAACAGAACCTATTTTTTCAAATGCTTGTATTTTAAAGAACAGCTTTCCAAGAATGACACTGGGGAAAGAGAGTATTTTTCATGAGAAATAACTGCTACAGCAGAAAATAAATAAATTGGGAAAGGATGAAAACAGGTCCAAGATTGTGTTAATGCTACTAATCTGGTTAGAGCCTTCCCATGCTGTTTCAGCACCTCATTCGTAGTTCTGCAGCGAGTCACATCCATGACAAGGCTTACAACATCAATAATTTGCATCATGTAAATAAAATATACTGTGAATTAACTTTGGTTCTGATTACATTATTTAACTCAACATGGTGATTACAAATGATCGTGTTTTACATGAAACGGAATATTTTGGAACTATCTTCCAAAATCCCCGTTGAGACCTCAATATGAAAAGAAATCTGCCATTTAAAGTATGTAACTTTCTCTGTCATGATAGCATCTCTCACTGCAAAATGAGCAAATTAAATCACTTGAGAATGCTACAAAAGACAGAAAACTTTAAACTAAATGCCATTCATAATGCTACAAAGCAAAGCAAATGGTGTGTTCCCTTTGATATAGGAAAATATATTTATGGCATTATCTATTATTAAGTAGAGGAAACTGTCAGATAAACTTTTGTTAGGATGATGCCTCTTTCCCTGTGCTAGAATTTGCTGTTCAAACAATAGTACACATTTATGTTAGAAATATAAATTTATTATATGTTTGTGCGTCCTGTATTAGCCAGCTACATGAAGTTCTAGCTCACTGTTTTTCCACAACCACCAACCACAGAGGCTATCACAAGACACTCAAACATTTCTGTTGTTACTTTCAGAATAGTTACATATTGGTCAACATTTTGGAAGAGATTCAGGATTCAGTTACTATCAATTTTAGGTAACTAAGTGTGCCAAAGGGCTCATTTTTACATTCCTGCTCTCTGCTACTCCAGAAGGTGCTAATCCTGTTTCACATCCGACAGCCCTATGCAGGTATCTTGGATACCTTCTGGTATCTCAAGTTGCACAAGGTGTTCAGGCATAAAAATTCCTCTCTTTTTTTCTTTCACATTGTAAATATCAGAGACCACTGAAGGAATGAAAAAGGCAATAACACAGGTGACAGCAGGTGACCCCACCTAAGACTGCACAGTTTCCACGTGTGTGGCATAGGCCCTCTTTTCTTGTCCAAACAATACCAAGAGTGGCCTGTATGGCAAGACATTGCTGTTTTTTTCCAGCTACATCAGTTGGCCCTCAAAGAGAAAAGATACCATTCTAAAAGCTGGGCTTCACTTTTTAAATATTGCATGTAATCAAACAGCTTGCATGAACTAAAATATCATTCCTGAGTCCTGCCTGAATCTGTGTCTCCCGCCTTCAAAACCTCCTGCCATGTCCATCCCTGACACAGCACTCCCTCTGCCACAACTCCTAAGAGACTCCTACCTAATGTGAGAGGGTTTTTGTTGGTTTTAGGTTGCTGGATTTATTTTTTTTTTCTTCCCTTCTTCCTTTTAGCAGGCAGCTGTGTATCTTTTTCACTGTATGCCTGCTAGAGAAATTGTGGTCTAATTAGATTTAGAGCTTTTAGAGCTCTTTGCAGTGATGTGCAAAGCGGTCAAGGCTGGAATGAAGTTCTGCTTTTGCATCCTACCCTTGATTTTATCCTTGACTATTAATTCTACAAGTCACTTCACCTCTTTGTTACAGAACTCTGAGAACCGGTATGAGGACATATTCACTTCCTTTTTCTTTTTTATATATATCAGGTAAAAAGCATTAGGCAAATAATAAAACCTGGGTAACATTTCCTGAAAGGTAGTATTTATGTTGAGAAGAAATTTCTAGATGACTGGAATTATTTTACCCTGCAAAACTGGATATACTCTGATAGCTAATTCTTCCAGCTGAAAAAAAAATACAGGGTAAAATAAAAATAACATATGAGAGAGATTTTTCTGAACCCGACTTCCATTTCAGTCTGTTAAACTATTTCACCTCCCTATGTTTGCTAAAAGTGGTACGCTATGTTTAAGCACAAAAAAACTACAATAGTCATTACAAACTCTTTAATTTCTTGCAATATTTAGGGCAGCTGATGAGTGACTTCAGGCAATGTCACAGCTATCAAGACAATAACAATATTGAACAGATATGTTGTATTTCTGATAAAGCTGTATTCCTCAGCCAAAATACAGTTTTTCCTCAAGAAATGTTCTCCCAGCATCCAATGTTTGGAACACAGTATGTTATGCAAATACTGATAAAACTTACTTAAAATTTCAATACTCTCCAAGCTGCTTCTTGCTGCCTGGTTATCAAAAAAAAAAAAAACCCCACCCATCTACCTACATATTTATATGCCTGTTACTAAATTAGACATATATATTTCTATTACTAAACAGGTGCAAACTGGCTTGTTTAGTATTTTCTTTTTAAAGAAGAATTCTCCACACTGGTCTTTGTTCTTTGCACTATATTTTTTTCACATGAGTAAAATAATTTCTGTAATATGGATATAAGCATTGGTGTGTGAGAATTGTTCAGTGGTTGATCTAGTGAGAACCTTTTTCCCAGTCCTTTATCTTAGTTCCTGATTTTGGTGGGAGTTATTACAGATGCAAATCATTATTTGCAAATCAAGTAATGAATAAAGTAATGACTTCTACTCACTTGGACAATCCAAGCTCTTCTGACCGGTCTGCAGTTAAACAGTATCACCACTGAATCTAACTTCATTAAATGTGGCAAACAGAAACGTGAATATTTACCACCTTCAATCTGTGATTGCAGCTCCTTTCAACAGTATGTTCCAATGACTACATTTTAGTTTGCTATTATTGCCTACTCATTTGCATAAACAACTTCAATTAATATGTAGACTGTGCCCCATCACTACATTAATTTTTTTTTCCCTTAAACAATATTCAGATTTTCAGTACACTGTATTTCCTAGGAGCCTGCAAATGCCCAGAACCTGTAAAATCCCCCAAATCTCTTTAGCCAGCAAAGACAGGTGACACACAGAGCATTTCTCCTCTGCCTGCTGGGAAGGGCCCTGCAGAGGGACCTCAGGTCCCCAGCCCAGCCCCACCATGCAAATACCTGTTTGGTTTTGCTCACCAGAAGCAGTTAGAGAGTCTTGACATTTTAGTTCAGTTTCATCAGTACTTCTCCATATAACGTGTTTCCAACATTGCATGTTGGGAAACCATTTCCGGGGCAGAAGTACATGTAGGTAACAGATCCTAGTGTTTAAAGGATAAAGTTGTGCCTTTGGATGTTCATATACCAGACAGAAACATCTAGTTCATATATATTTAGGAGTTACGTGCTCATCGACTGAAACTTTTTAGAGCAATATTTTTCTTGAAACCAGTTCACAGTATTCATTCATACTGAGCTGCCAAATTATGCATTTACTAAATAATGACGGAGATGTTTATTTTCTTAGTGCAAAAAATAAGACCAGAAATTGGTGGGCAGAAATATCACATAGGACCCATGGTCTTGCACAAGGGAGTTCAATTAAATATTCAAATTGGTGCCATGCTAAAGCAAGAGTCCTTTTTTTTGAAAAAAAAAAAAAAAAATCTTATTTTCATTTCAAAACGTTTAAAAGAATTAACATATACATGCTCACACACACTAGAAAAGATTGAATAAAACACAAGTACCGCCTGGCAACAGATGACAGATTAGTTAGCACAACCATATATCAATTTGGTGAAAACCAATCAAAAAAAACTCATTTACGGAATATTTGCTGTTCATACATAAATAGGAATTTGATGCTGACTGTATTACATCCACAATACGCAGACTACATTTTGTCACAATTTTTCAAATTTCAATTTTGAAAGTGAAAGGACAGTTACTGGAAATTAATATAAAATGGGTTGACATAATAAAACATTAGAAGAACACAGAATTCAAATGCATTCTTCATTGAGTAAACAGCCTTTAAATCCATTACCATTTATAAACTTTTCAAATCTTTAACGGCCAGTGCTTTAGGAGAAAAAGTAACCTAATGAGAAAAGCTGATAAAACCAAGACATTTCTAAGTGATGTACTAATTATGTCTTTTTCCAACAATAATACTTCAGATCTTCTCAGCCCCATGATTCAGTCTTTCTTCCCATAAATAATTTACAATAGCCACAGTGAGCCAACTCCAAGTCTATGCGGGCCAGAGGTAAAATTAGCTCCAAAATGAGGGACATCTCTCACAATGAATGACAGTTGAGAAGTTTGCCCTAAAGTGATTTGGATTTCTAAGCTATTACCCAGGGGTTAGAACTTATCTTTTCTAGTTATACGCATGTGTGTTGGGATTTGTCAGGGACTATATGTCTTATTCTGCAGGATGCTGGCCCTGAAAATGTTTGCTTATAGCATCCAATAATGTTCATGTTACATGTGTCCACTGAGCAAGGAGTAAACATCAGCAATAGTGAGACATGTAATTGGTGATTTTTCTCCAGGAATGATGGAAGTTGAGGTATATTACTAACCTAATCCGACTACAGGGGAAGATTTCATAATGGTACACGATCTTATATAGGTTTTAAAAATCTAATTAAAAGGGAAAAAAATCCACAACAAAAATACCCCCTCCACTAAAAACTATCCAGTCATACATTTACATTTTATGAAGACTCCAGTCTGAACAGATCCATGTCTATATTGCAAATGACTAACCTTCCAGGCATTAATGCCTATTACATACCAACATCTATACCCTAAAAATAACAGAATGGCACTTGCGTGTGTGGGGAGAGGCATATCTGTGCTCTTACGAATGCTCTTCAGAATTCTCTTCTGATGCTCAAGGCTAAACTGATACCAACTATGCCAAAAAGATCTCCCTGGGATATGAGACTATGTCGAACTGTAATTGGTCTCCCATAATTATTTTGTTAGCACTAAAGGAGCAAGAGGGGAGAATAACCTTATTAGGTTTTCGGCATTGCTATTAAACCTTTTGGGAGGTGCTAAGCATTTCACCAAAGTAGCATATCGCTGTCAATGAGAAAAAAAGAGCAAGGCGGAAAAGTAGCCCTGTAATGTCATTTTTACATCAACAATGTCACTAAAGAATACAAAGGAAATGAAAATAAAATAGTTTGCTCATATAATTATTATGTAACAGTCTCCTGTTTCTAAAAGAGTGACTACTTCAGGTCAGGGTAGTGTTTGTTAATTAAGGGGCATTCCTGTAATTCTCGTATCTCATTAGTGTACATATTTAAGCTTGTCTAAAAATAACTTATCCTTTCACCGTTCAAAAACGACAAGATACTGAGCCTCCTCTGTTTACCCTAGCAAACTCAGAAAAACAAAGTTACACATTTTTAAAGGGCAGATCCTTCAAAGTACAAGATTACAGTCCTTCAAAGACACTGAACCTCAGAAAACCCCTAGAAACCCATGTACTTTAAACGATGGTTTAAGCCAACAGTTTGATATTCTGGATGGTGCTCATTTCCATGTTTTTTTAAACTAGGTGCTAAAGATGAAATCACAATGATTGTATCTAGCTGATCGGTATGAAACTTATAAATTGCTCAAGCATGCATGATACATGAAAGTATTTTCCAATGATTAATTAATGTGAATTGCTTCATAAAGATTTTCTGTAATTCAAATCCAAATTTCAGGGCATTAGTAGTCTGACAAGTTGTCTTTCACAAAATCTGGGAATTTTTTTGAAATGGCTTTGAATGGCTGACATGAATCTTATCCCAAAAGTATCAAAGCAATATATACATAAACGTGTACAACCGCAACAAAGACAACTTCAAAAAGTAGGACGGAAGGAAATAAAAATCTTTCATTTCTAATTGCAGAATTCGTTTCTTTAAACTTGCTTTTCCTAAGTTATTGTTTCCCTTAAGCACAAACAAGGTGCCTGCTGAACTCCACATACTAAGTTCGTACAAGCTGGTAAATTTATTTTTTCTGTTATCTGGAAGAGTCAGAGATTGTACCTGTTATTAGTGTTTTAATTATTTGAGAGATGCTTATATTAACACACCATAGCAGAGCTATTTATACAAGCCCAAGACAGCCAAAAGCTCTATTCAAAGTGTGAATTCTTAACTGCAACCTCCTCAGTTATACAGGACTTTAAACTATGGTTTTGTGGCTTAATTGCCCTTTTTCCCCCTTCACATTCTAAGTAGCCATGGAATTAGGTTAATAGTCAAGCTATCTGGGGACACAAACATGAGGAAATACTTATGTTCCTGTTGTATATTCCTACTGTGTTTGTGATAGGTTTGGCAATGTGAAAAATAAATACCAGAGGTATATGATTATTTCCTTAATTTAACTTGCATTTTTCTAAAACCACTAATAACTAGGATAATTTAGATCCCATAAAAGAGATAGATAGAGATGTGCTACTGAGTGTAAAAAATCAAAGCCCATGAAAGCCTTTTAATACAAGATTTAATCAGACATGTTCAATATAAGCATCTGCCAACTGAATCTTACAAATCTTATTCATCTTTCATTTTGTCCACTTGGCACCATTGGATGTAATAATGCAGAGAATGAATCAGCACAAACTGACTCCATTTCGCCAGATGTGTTGCGATGCTTGCTCTAAAACAGGAGTTTAGCATAGTTTGCAGTAAAACATAACATAACAAACAGAAACAAGCAAAGAATCCCAACCTCAAATCACAAGTCCTCAAAAAGAGGATTAGCAAAGGCACTTCATGAAAGACTAGAACACTTTCCCTTGCAAAAGACATAAGGGCTGGCTACATGACCTAAATATAAGGAGACTGAGACAGCTTCTAGGAGCAGGACAATAGAAATTTAGCATGGCTACCTAGAAAGGTTCTCAGTTGTTCCACAGTTACTCTGGTCTCTACAGAGATGGAACTGGGACATAAATATAAGGCATCAAACACTGATAATCTGTTTATGTTTATTTAAATATTATAACTATATGTAATTTATGTTCCTGCATGCATTATCCTTTTGCCACTGAAACCAAGAACTTACTAATAGTTTGTAGGTAACAGTCTTGCTTTGAGCCCTCAATGAAAACACCATGTGGTGAGGGTTCAGCTATTAGTTTCAAATTAATTTTATGTCTGTGAAATACAGTTAATTCATTAAAATGCAATTATGCAATGCTGATTCAGAGAGAGTAAAATGTACTTCATTTTAGTTCATTCCATGTTAAATTAAAGATCTTAACCTGTGTATTATGCATATCTTTGCTGCACAAAAAAAATAAGAATCCTAATTTAAAAAAAAATTCCAAAAAACATTAAAGACATTGACTTATTTATTTCTGCTAGTTTAAACACAACTCCCTACCTTTCACTTTAATTAGTAGTAGCTCTGGAAATTGCTTATTTAAGTCTTCCTATGTTCCCAAAAATGATACTATTTTGGGGGAGGAAAGTTCAAATGTGTTTGTAAGGAAAAAAGTACTATCAGTCATAACTGGGCAAACCTACCAATGCTTATGTTTTATATATATAACATCAGCACATATCTGCAAGTTCAACACGTCTAACTCATCACCATGTTCAAATATTCCACCTCAGAAAATGTGCATCGGTGCACACCAGCAGCTCTTACATAAGGACATTCTTATAGCTCCGAGTACAACCACTCTAAAGTATATAGACTGAGCAGTGCATAATAAACTGCCTGCTAGATACAGTTACTTCCAGAAAAGTTACTGGTTCACAAAGAACTGCTCAGACTGATGGAGAAGGACCCCACAACACTGAAATTAAACACTCACCCCAGGCTCCAACCGTGTGTTCGCATCAGATCCTGCAGGGGCTTCTTACAGTGAAGAACAGCAAGCCCTGCAAGAACACCACTTGTTAGAACTGTGAAAGCCCAGAGCTTTGCACACACACAGGTTGAGAAGTTTGTGCTTCAACTAAGAGCAGTCTCAGCCCCACCAATATATTAAACACATGTCCCTCATGCAATGCAGCTGGAAAAGGCACTGAAGCCTTAAGGATCAGCTGGCTCCTTTGAGGATGTCCACAATTAACAAGTCATTTACAGCTGTATTCAATAACTTTTTGGCAGGGAGACAGGACTCTCTTTTAAGGATACCAACCATATGTTCCAGTTAACTGCTCTATTTCTTACCTATCAATATGTATTAGTAGTATTAACAGTAAGACAGATTTTCTTTCCAGTGCAGGTATACCATCAAATGGTCTCATCCTGAATACTTAGTTCAATTTCATTAGGAAACACTGAATAAGACTACCATATTAGAAGTATGATGCTAATAGCATTTTTCAGCATACTTCTACAACATAGTTTACTTCAAACAGGCAATCATAGACAATAATCTCAGAAATATTGTTTCAAGTGTTAGCTCAAACCAAATACTAGTTAAAAAAACCCACGCATTTAAAAAAAAAGTTTATTTTTTTGCTACATTTATCTTCTTTCAGCTACATGCATACTCTGTCATTATCATTAGATTAATAACCATGAAAAGGTTATTCAAACTCAAACTCACTAAATATATATATATCTATATGTAAAGAGATATTTCCATGACAGTTTCAGCCAAATTTTGCTGATTTGGCTTACAGACCAACAGATATGCAAGCACTTATTTGGAGCTTCTTTTAAGTGAGCAAAATCTGCAGAGGGCTACAGATTAACTCTGCTTCATCAGATGTCAGTGTGGCCTTGTGCCTCTGGTTCTGCCAGAGTTACAGAACTAGCCAGTGACAGCTATTTTGAACAGGATACTAAATCTAAATGGTCATATTAATGTTAACAAAACGTCTTTGCTAGCTATACTGAAGAGGACATAATGAGCATGTGGCTGTAACTTTGCATTTTGTACTTAGAAGCTGGCCATGTTATGTGATCCAGGTCGAAGTTCAAAGAACATGCAGTGCATTAACAGTTTGCATGTTTTCCCATCCTTAGTGAACCCTGCATCTCCCTCCAAAAACAAATAAACAACCAAAAAGTTATGAAAAAAACCAAAACCAAAAACCAGAACAATTCTAACATAACTCAAATTCTGCTTTGGATGGCAGTTAAAAATCCTATGGCCTCCTTTTTTATTTTAGTCATAAGCTTTCATTTCTTGAAGCAACATGGCACGAGCCATGGGTACCAGCTTTTTAAAGTTCAAGTCATTGTTAAAAGCAAATACCTACTGAGCACAAGCTGATGCAAGAAAGAACTCTTTAAAATGTTTACAAAGAATATCTCTACTTGACCAAAACCAAAAAGTCTGGATATAAAACTGACTCCTAGTTTATTTTCAGATGTTTCAGCTCTCTTACAGGAAACAGTTTCCCAAATTGTCTGAGAACAGAGGTGCTACAACCATAGCTTCTCACAATCAATGCAACTCCACTGTTTCAGGTGTGCAGAACTGGCAGCAGAAATTGCCTTCTAGTATCTGAAGCTATTCCTAGCTACAAAGCTGTCGGGAGATTTGCCCCTCGTCAATTGTCAACGTATCTGTCCTTCATTTGGGAACAAAAATCCATTAGGTTATGTCTCTTGTGGATTCCTTTTATGAGAAGAACGTTTAAGAGGCCTTCTTGTTCCAGGATGAAATAGAGCTTCCCTGGTTTACAGCATCCATTGTGAATGTGTGTTCTTTTGAAAGCATTTCCCTTTTAAACAAGGAATTACAGAGTTAACAAGGAGGAAGGTCTTGTACTTTCAGTACAGAACAAACTCGTGTGTTTGGAGCTCATTTTGAACCTCCACAGCATCCCCATACGTGGTCAACTGAAAGCAACTGAATTTGTGGTTTTTATCTGGTGAATGTCAGAATTTGTGTGTGAATCAGTTGTGTCTGAGGCCAGTCTCCAAAGAGTCCCTGGTTTCATGCTCTGGTTTGCATTGCAGACAAGTTGCAGAACGTGTGGGAACTGCAGCAGACGATGCGCCCTGGGAAGGCACCCGCAGCGGTGCTGGCAGGCGTTCCGTTCACACAGCCAAACTGGTGTGAAGTAAACCCTGCAACGCAACTACTGAGATGAACGTTGAGTCCTTTGCATCAAATATTCTTACCCTCCTAATGAGGCAAATATTAACAATGCAATTTTTCTACCATTAGTTAAATTGAAATTAAGAAAAATTGCTCAACTGCTTCAAGTCAAGCAAGGAACACACTGGCAATACTCAGCTGAATCCATAAACCCTGACTGTTAACCTGCAGCTCTGGCAAATTCACAAATAAGAACAGAAATTTATCTTTTTAAAAAGTGATTATTGTTAAATACATGATTAATCATCTAAGAGCAGTATTTCTGTAGCATTTCCAAGTACTTAATTTTCAAGTACAAATTACAATTCTGTTACATGAGTGCATGCCGAATTGAATCTTATGGTCTTTAGTGTTTCAATGCATAAGCAAGTATTAGTGAATAATCCAGGTGGTATTAAATTCAAGAACAGGTAGCAATTATTGTAAAGGATGGAAAATTTTACAAAAACAATTCAAATAATGACGGGCTAGGATTCTCACAGAGATATTTTGTCATAGTAGTGCTATAGTTTTGAAACAGAAATATCAAAGGTTTGAATACTATGGAAAGTCAGTTCTGAAAGCAACTTAAATCATTGTCAAAGGAAATTCCTCCACATGGTTACTCTGTATATCCTGCTTAAAAGTCAAAGTCCAAATTAAAACAAAAACAACCAGTTTTTTTAAAATCCATTTGCTCCAGAAAAGATAATTATTTAGGAAATAAATGTATGTAAATTAGGGAACATCGTGTATTTTAATATTCATATTGTCTTGTCATAACAAATATTTTCAGTATATCAAATGTTTCATTATATGAAATGTAGTCAGAGTAACAGTGTTAAAACTGAAGTAACTGTACTTCCCTTTTAGAGATGGATAACCAAAATACTTAGGCATACTTCTAACCTATGCTGAGAGATTGTCCTTATGCATCCATGCGATGCACCGGTCTGACCAGGTTCAGTGATCCGATATTCATAATTTAGGTGTGCATTCGGATAAATAATCTCAGGGACACCTAACCTCAAAGTTATACATATGATTATACACACATATTTCCATATATGTAGACACAAAGAGAATATATGGCTGTAAGGGTATAGGTTATTTTAATGGTGAATGAAATTTAAAGTGAGAGATCTATGAACCATTAAAATAACATGAATTATCTCATACCATTCCCTTCATCTGACAAAAAAGTCTTTACTGTTAAGTCAAACATCCCTATGAAAAAGGCTTTTAAGCAAATCTCTAACTGGCTTTGTCCCACCTGCTGGACAGTAGTCTGTACTGTTGAACACAACCGGCATTTTCACGTAGTTTGCAATCATAGCAATGGTATTTCTCTTGGCCTATTTGCAAGATTCTCTTATCATTGTGAACACTGACAGGGCGTTTCTGTTCCTCTTGCCTCTGCAGCATCTTTATAGGTTATTTTTGAAGAAGCTGAGAGCAATTTTACTTTCATACTTGCTATTTCTATTATTTCTTGGCTAGTCAGCTGCCCATGCCCCTCTGCAGCACATCCCATCCTGTCTAAGATAATGAGCATATCGCTTATACAATGCATCTTTTCTCAAACAGTGTGCTGCCTCCAATTCCAAATTCGTACAGAAAAACCTCAAGTCTCTGTGAAGCAACATGATGCTGCACCACATAAACCAAGCCTCAAAGTAGAAGTTATTTAACAGTTTCGGTAGATAGCAATATTGAATATTTGGGGCAGCTCCAAACTAGAACTGAGCCAACACCTCAAAGGAACGTAGGATTTTGATGTAGAATTTCAGTGTCAAGCAATCATTCAGGAGTAAAGATTAAATAGAAGTAGAAAGATTAAAGTTAACAAAAAGAAACTGAAATATATCACAATTTTACTCAAATATTGTGTGTATTTTTGAAATCAATGGACATCAAAGTAAAACCGGTAATTGTTGAAACAAAATAGAGCACAAACTGTAGAAGCCTTGTCATGCAACCTTTAGATATTTAATTTTTTTTTAACAGAACACAGATATGTATTTGTCAGTCAGAAAACATCTTTAAACGTCTAAAAAAGCCTCATTAAGGAAAGACTGCTTCCTTGATAATCATATGAAACATTTTGGCATAAAAAACCTGAATTTCTGTAGGTCTCATATTTTATTTATTACCACTGTGTTTTAAACATTTGAGCTTTAGTTCATAGGATTAGAAAGACTAAAATACGGTTATCAAGTATGACTGTATGTTAAAAAAATAATAGCCGCTTAGCTAATGCTAGTCTCAGATGACAGATCACTTGAATATGATATAAAAATAATACTTTTGGGGCATTTGGAACTTATTCTTTCCTCATGATGGACACTGCAATGTCAGTGAACCACAGTCAGGTCAGTGCAGTGAGGTTGTGCCAGACGGCTATGGGAAAATATAATTTCTTTTTAAAGGTAAATTGGAGATCTCTGTCTTCTTTGACGATGGTGTAAGCAAGGTACATTTGTTTCTTCTAAAACACAATTTCAGTTTTACATTATATAGTCACGTAATATTGTCCTTATATCTACTGTTAGAATCAGTTCAATACTACAACATATGGTTTTACTCAGCCATAATTATTACTTAGTACCATTGATTTTGGTTTGCCCTAAATATTTAGGAAATGGTTAGTAAGAATCTTATATTTTAGGTGAATAGCAAACAAAAACAACATGATTTTTATTTCACTTTTTTTTTTCCAACAATCAATTAAAGGCAGAAGAAATATAACGTAATTTAGGTGTCACAGCTAACGACAGTAAATAATCATACCGCAAACTTACACCATAGGTGTAAATAACCTGCATAATCCTTATGCTAATAGTTTGATAGACCTAACAAACAAAACAGCCAAGACTATTCATAAATGATTTGTGAAAATAAATTAACATTATTTGCCATTGATTATTCTTCTTGATTTGCCCACTGCCCTGCAGTTCTCTAAAGCTAGTCAATCAGCTTCTGCAAAATCTGTTAGTATTTATGTAAAGTCATATTTCCAAAACTCAAATTCTAAATATTTAACTTGTGACTCGTTATAGTTCACTTAACAGGCTTTAGTCTTGTTATGATATCGTATATACACCTCAATATCCTTTCTGTGCAATCTCACAACACGATGAACTCAGTGAACATCACTAAGAGCTGGAAACCATGGAAAAGAGCCATGGAAGAGCAGCGCAGATCACACGAACACCAGAGATGTAGGAAATAGTCAATGACTATAATGGAAGATGAAACCGACAAGAGAAGAGAGCTCAGGGAACATCAGGAAAGGCTTGAAAGGGCTGTATTGTTCTTCGAGTTTTTCTACTGCCTTCAGTTATGCTGCGGGTCAGACCTTAGAAGAGCATGACTTATGAACATGGGAAGGGAACCAGAAGAGATTAAATTGTAAAGAAACAAAATGGTTTTAAATAGATACCGTTGAAACTGTTTAGTTAAAGAAACTTTTAAAATGCATTTTACATGTGCCTCTTAAGCAGCGGTGAGAATCATGGAATACTAGTACTATGTCTTAAAGAAGACGTACATAATAAAAAAATTTCAAAACTTCAGGTAAGATGGAAATTAGTGAAACACACTCTTTTGTCTAGGTTGTATCCCTTTGCCAGTGAACCAGGCTGTAACATTCATAAATCCCATCCTGGTGGTTGGAAACTGGAAGAGAACTCCTCCTCTACAATGGATGTATTTTCAGAGATTGTATTGTCACAGAGGCACCCCAAAAATAAGTTTAGGCGGACAACAAGGTCCAAACCAAACTTTATTCCGGCCGGAAAAGTGCCGCTGATAAACCGATTGGAAATGGGGTTTATACAGTTAGTTAGCACTCCAATAACATAAGATACAGGTTCGGATATTAGGTTAGGAGACTATTTGGGGTGCAGTGAAATAAGAATAATGAAGATCCAC